>JBBMHQ010067543.1:0-13584 GCA_037834295.1 Postelsia palmaeformis
AAAAATTGTGCGGAGTGAAGGTTCTTTACCTCGCACAAATGATCTAACTAGACAACCAGCTGTCGGTGACCGCCAAAAAAGAAAGAGGGGGGGGGGGGAAATTGTTCTTCTTAGAGAAGAGCCTTATGTGAAAATGAAAACCCGTAAACAGGGGCCACGAAAAGACGCAAGAGTGTAATGCCTCGAAGGTACGAAGCCCATCCCTTCTCGCGCCCCCCCCCCGGGGACGGAGCAACCCGTCCCTAAGAAGAAAACCTTTCAACCCTCTATCCCGCTCGCCTAGTTGGACCGTGGCACATGTTCTTTCACCAAGGGCAACTAGGGCCGCGGGATGGGGACGGTGTGATACGGCCGTGAGGCCCTTATATACTGTACATCTGGTATATATGTGGGTACATATAGTCGTAAGCATGTAACTTACCGTCTGATACCAGTATCTATAGCGGTGCACAAGCATGTATGTGTGATTCGCAAGTGCTGTTGTCGTACTCTTACTTTTTTTTACTCTACTTCCGAAGACGAAAGTTAACTGCGAAAGCGCACGCTGGCGAAATTCTGGAAGGATTGAGGAGGAATACAGGAACCGTATGCGCGAAAAACACGGAGAGGGCTTTGAAACACGGCGGGGGAGGTAGTAAGACTCCAACGGCCTACGCGAAAATAAGCTTCGACGAAAAAAGCGAAAAATATTCGGTAATGGCCAATCGTACGCCGGGGATGCTGACAAAGTCTTTTTTTTTTACACCTCACATGACGAAAGTCAGAATTGAAAACACAGAACGATCGAAGACTTCGTATCTAAAACATGTTTCAATCATGTGTGGAGACTCCCCCGTCTGTTGAACCAAGTGATCCAAAATTGTATGTAAGTTGAAAGCATCTTTTATTGTTCTGTGGTCAAGGCGCTCCGTTTTGTTTCCATTTCGATTCTTTCAATTGAGGTGTCGAGAAATAGAAAATATACTGCCCCGATCATTCTCGCGGTCACGCCTCTTTTTTTCTTTTCTTTCTATCCTCCAGAGTACGGGGGAATAAGTCTTAAGCTTACCACACTTCCACATTTGTGCCGTGTGTTGACTTTCACTCGGTCGTAGAACACGACGCTGCTGCCGTGACGTGCGGCCGCGTGAGTATGTCGGCCCGCCCTGATCCTCCCACTGGGGATCAGGTGCGGTGGAGACAGCCACGCGGGAGATAATTCTCCGGGTAGTGTGGGAATCGCGCGAACTCACCCACTAATAAAAACCAAGGCTACGCCGCCTCCCCGCTGGAGTAGGTACAGTTGCCTCACGCTCTATACCCGTCCGAGCGTTAGTCCTCATATTCTAGAAACACGAGCAGTACTCAAACTCACGACACACGAGCCTTTTCTATTGTTCATACTCAGCACACAGCACAAATGAGAAGCTCGTAGCGGTTCCTGGATCGGGCTGGATGATCTGCCTCTGTACGCCCCTCAGCTGGCACGGGGAGGTTTTCCTTACGACCTGTGACGGTATGCAACGCTCGCATCGTGACGGTTTAGTGGCCACATTGCTGGCACATCCGACGACGCGACTTTGCAGAGGCGGTCCTGAGTTAGGGGATAGCATTCCAGACGTGCTGCTGGTCAGGGGTGGGCCCACCAATGCCAAACCTAGGCACGACATGCTGGAGTGTGCTACATGCCTGCGGAGGAAGAACGAGCGTGCTGTCACCAACCGTGGCACTGCCCCACGTCCACGTTGACAGGACCCTGCCAACAGATTCCCCTCTTACATCTACCTCGCCTACGCCACTGCCGTGTCCACCCCCACCGCCCTCCGCACAACCACCCCCGCGGTTAACATCAACATTGTTCGCTAGAGCCCCGTGGCCAGCACAAGCAAAGGCACACGGTGCTGGTGCGGCTCAAGCCGTCTGCGATGGAGGGATGCACGGGAAAAGAATGGCGTCTCCACTTCGGCCCAACCCCAAACTGGCCGGCCTACTGTCACGAAGAGCTTAACAAGCTTCTTCCGCTATTGGCTCCACTCGCTGCTGTTGGCGCAGTTTCGCGAGGCGCCCCTAGTGGGGCTTCATTGTCCGCTCGTCGTTCACCACCTTCCCTGATTCGGTACAGTAATTCCTAAGGTCAGCTGGCGTTTTCCTGTGGATGAGGCTGCTCTCGCTTCAGTCGACATCTAGCTGAATGGCCAAGACGTTCTATTCACTGCGTGTGACATCCTTTTTCCAGCTCTTAGCGGGTATGTGGGGGTATGCTTGTCTCTGGGCTCGGGGCACAAGGTGGCGAAAGGCGTCACGGTCGAGATTTGCCTTCTCCACCGAGGTCTTGACGGCGGTGAAGGGCTGGTCTCTCGGCTGGCCACCTTGCATCGCCAAGAAAAACAACGTGAGGAAGGGGATGCCCGATTCAACGAGATCAGGTTGTGCCAGTCACTCAGAACTCACCACCATCGCTTCGTTTAGTGAATAACATGTAGACAAGTTATGTGCAAGAGATTTATAGATTGGCGCCAACAATGAAAAATCAACAGTACGCACGACAGCTTTGCAACTCGAACATAGCACCTTACCAAGCACCAGGGGCTAGAGTGTCAACAGTTCCCCATGTCGTGCGCGGCAGTCCGTCCTTGTCGTCCGTATTGCCAGCGTGGTCGCCCCCGCCGCCGCACACGCTCCCGATAGCGGGAAAAGTCTAACTTCTTGCTGAGGTTCCGCGCGGGCACCAGCCCGGTCAGTTCGCCGGTGTCCATGTAGTTATTCGTAGAATCCCAATCGGAATAAAGTTGTGTCTTGAACATCCCGGATGTGACCTCCTGAACATCATCCATCAGTTAATTTGCGTAGAACCCAAGCAACTGCGGGCCCGCTCCTCTGTGCTTTCCTGGAAAACAAAACAGATGACATCATAGACCAAGCTGAGTTCGGAGTCGCCCGGACGTCGGGATACATCATAGTGGTTCTCAGCTAGGTATTGAAAAGGAGAAGCGCGACACATACGAGGATGATGTAGTGTACCTGATTCGGTGTTCCTCACCTTGGTATCTGGCACGTTTCTCCTCTCGACAGCAAACCGCGTACGAGCGACAGCGACATCGAACGCGAAATTCCAGGGATAAAAGCTTCGACACCAACAAGAGAATAAGACCCAGGGTATACTAATCAAGCGGGAACTCAGCAAGTTACGACTAAGCCGGCAAGGCCAAGGCTTACACACCTGCCATGCGATGATTTTACCTGTAATTGGAGGTAAGTAAAATGGCGTGCGCCATACATGGAGAGTTCCTGAAGCCGGGAAAAGGACAACGAACCGGTGTGCGGTACGTCTCCACCCGGTCGGTACCTCGCGATGAGCGGTGGGTGTCCGCCCCGTCCGTAGTACGCCTTGACCAGTGAGATAAAGGTACATCACGGGGGTCTGGATCGCCCACGCATCCATCCACAAGATGCGGCCACAGGTTCGTCATTTTCTTTCGTAGGCGATCAGTAATGTATGGCTGGCCTGGAGCAGTGAAAAGTAAACGAGAGTGGCAATCGGATCTAGTTAATGGAAATCAGTAGAGCAGCTAAGTTTGCCGTTTCAGATATATGGCAGGGCTCTATACGCCGAACAGCTCGAAGCCAAACCATGAGCAAATAAGCGAGGACGAAACCAGTGGTACGTGGCGCCTTCGAAAGGGAGTACAAAACTCCGATACTGTTGATGCACACCTGTCTTTGCATTGTATACGTTTCCAAAAGCGTGCACACAGATCGTGAAACCGCTACGTCAGGATCCGTGGCTGAGGTACCGCCCGCGGCAAGCTCTTCAGGACCCTGTTGGAGTGGTTGGCCCTCATGACGCGATTGATTTTCTCGTCATCCTAAGTTGGTTGTCGCTCTTCCTAACTGTCCTCGACCTCCTGGAACTTGACGGGGTCGGAAACTGCCAGCGCATCACGCACATGAGCCATGAAGACCCTATGCGCCCCATGCGCTTTACAGCCAGAGTCACCTAGCCGGTTCTGTGCGTGCCACAGATCAAGCACGACACGAGGAATGCCTGCGGAAACTTTAGCAATCACCCCAGCAGTGATTTATGGTGATGCCTCCCGCTCTACCCTCACCATACACACGCTAGGCTGAAGAGGTGGTGGGTGTCCACCCTTTCTAGGAAGCATGGGGTCAGGAGGCGGGTCTTTGAGCAGTCTGGCGTTCACCTGCGTCATGCGAAATACGTCTATCACAATTTGTTTTTCAAGTCGAGTAGGTTACAGATGTCAGCGTACCAGGAAGCAACGCGGGACAGATATCATAGTGGGACGTTTCAACAGCAACCACTGCTATCGCTTATAGTCAACGATTGAAGCAGTGCTTCATTCATGGCTTTCACTGTCGCAGTGTAACTCACCACGTCCCGCAGTACTTGTTCTCCAGGATGGGCGGCCTGGAGTGATCTCAAGGCTCCGCCGTTTTCGCTCGGGTACAGCATGAGAGCTTCCCCCACCTGAACCTTGGTGAGGTGCACAACCGCTCGGCTGGCCCCAACTATTGTCTACGTGCCGCCCCACTTCTCCCCCGAGTGGTGACTTACTAGGGTTCCTCCCGCCACGAAACGGGAGTTTGTTCTCGAAGGCAGACGTAAAAATGCGCCCAGGGTCAAATCCTGCACACACTTGCGTGAACAGGTGAATATCGGATGCGCTCGTTCCATGATGTAGATATAGAGCTAGACCGAAGCACGGGCATCAAGCACTGCATAGTGAACCTCTGCACAATCGTAAACACACGCGGAGAGACCCATGAGATTTCGCGACGACTGTACCTGACACCGAAGAAAAGAACATGATCATCGGTCCATGGAGCGCGTTCGATATTTAAGTAACACTCAAACTCGCATGTGGTAGCAGTGCTGACAATCGTTCCTGTGTGCTGGCAATCGTTCTCGTTATGATACACCAGGTACGAACGCAACAGACCTCGTACCTACGGTCTACAAGAATCCAAACAGCGGTGCACGATAAATACACAATGTTGTCCTGTGGCGGGACTGCCGCAGTACACACCTGTTGGGGCGACAGCTCTATCTCCCAGTTGCCCATGCGAACGCTGTTGGCCTCGGATAGTCGGCAGCTGTCCAAGATCCATCATCCCGACGCCGTCCACGTCGTAAGTGTTCCTGACGATAACTTTATCATGGCCCACAGTAGCTCCCGCCTGCTAAGGCATGTCCACGATAAGGCATGTGCACGAGTTGAAAAGCTAGAGTAGCACCTCTTTTGCGTCGAACAACGATGGCCCGAAGGTAATTGACGTATTTCCCGCCCTGTGCCAACTTCATCGACCACGTCATGGCATGAAAAAAAGTCGATTTACTCACAAGAAGGACATCGGCGGCCATAGATATAAATTGATAAGCTTTGGGCACGATCCCAGGTCTGCTATCGTCCGGCTTGATGTGGAAGACGACCGTGTCGCCTTCCAGAGCGGAAAGCTGGTTCGTTGCCACAGGTCGAGCTCCGCTTACCCGCGCGCTTTACTGGCAGTCGAAGCAAAGCACAGTCGTTCGACCTGTCACCTTATTTCCCAATCGCCGAGACGTTGTCAGGAGCTGCGAACATACCAGTGCTGACATGTCGCATCGCTCTTTCCTGACAACGATTCCCAATGGTTCCTCGTCAAAGGAGAAATGCGAGATGCGGTAGCGTTTCTCCTGCGGCAGCTGACGGCGGTGCAGTCGTGTTCCCGGTCAGGGCGCGAAAGTCAGGGTCCAAAGTTTCTCGGATTTTTTCCCTGTTGCCGCAGCAGATATCCGAGCAAGACACCTACATTAAGATTACAAGGGCGCACAAGGGAGGTCAACCTGCGGCATTACTTGCTGATGCTCAAAGCATCGAAAGAGCTAAATATAACTACACTGTCCTACAAGCGCATGCGTTCACGAGCAAGCGTCTACGTAGTGAAATTGTGAAAGGGAACGAGACATTCTGTCACGCGTTGGGTACAAGGACAAGTGCTGATAAGGTGTTGTGCCGTACATACACATTCCAAGGGCAAACGCAGAAGCACAAACATATCATCACTCGGAATAGAGGCACCTTGCCTGCGTGCTGTCGAAGAGTCTCTCGTGGTGCTAGAGTACTTCCTCCTGCCATATATTTATAGCCCTATAGCCTTCCTTTGTTAGTAATCTCTTTAGGAAACTATTGACGGAACTTACCAGGAGAAGACCAAACTCATTCACCACACACCCCCGGGCAAGGCCTTCAAGATCCGTCTTGATCTCGTCGAGAAATTCAACTCACACAGGTCACCTGGCACGCTATAATAAATATGTGAAGAAAAGATAAACGGAACAGGGCGGTAGGGAGCAAAGTGGTCAGGTAGACAATGATTAGCGTATAGCGTCAAAGACAAGTTGTAGGTCTGTCACCGAATCTACACGAAAGATGATACACTAAACACCGGGTACGGGCCCAACATAAATATGGAAGTCACCTGAAGCATCCTCTGGCCGAGCTCGTCCAGCATGGTGTACACTCCGTGGAAAACCTTGTCGTCTGATACTCTGATCGATTTCGACATCTTGTGAGACTCATCCCCACCGGCATTTTGAACATCCACCCGCTGAGCATGTCGATGATAATACGACTCCTTCACCTCAGACACGAAAAGCCACGCCCTTTCGGGTGAAAAGAATCCCGCTAGGAGTCTCGCCGTTGTAACCTAACGGATCGCCGAATTTGCCAACGACAAGAAGGTTCCGCAGTATCTTGTGTTCGTTCGGCACCACGGAGCCCTCCCTTTGAGCTCGCTTCCTCGCCAGCCGGAAAAAATAGCCGCATCAAACTTTCACCTCAACAGTACGAACGAATGACCTAGACGGAGAACAAAAACAAAGCGAAGGCGGTCTCATGAATGTATATTGTTAACCGAAGGGGTGGGCATGGGCTCAACGACAACACATTACATACACGTTACCGCTTGAGCTTACTAACGTGCGGAGCATGCGTAACATAAACGTACCACTCACCACACCTCCATCTCGTGAAAATACAAGACATGGTTCTCGCGAAGTGCGTCCGCCACGCCTTTAAACCCAACACCGCGTACGACAGCCCGCTCGATACGCGTGATGATCTTCTTATCTACGGAAGACCGCCGAAAAATAATCGCGGGGAACAGCATCGGCAGGTCATGAGGGAGCTGGCGAAAAACGTTTGGCTGCCATACCGCGAAGTTCTAGATGAGGAAAACAAGAAAGAGTGACAGCAAACGACGGGATGAGCGTTGGGTGGGAACCGGATGAACAACTAAGGTGCTACTCGTAAGTGTACTATTCTTACCTTGACTAAACCTCACCGCAGTTGTCTTCTGTGATCCTCTCTTGCGGTGTATAATCCAGCAGTCAAGGGTCAACCAGCCATCAACGAAACACACAACCGCGCCATCTGCCCCGTCCTCACACAACCTCACCTTGACATCGTTGCGTTGTTTCCTTCGCCCTGTGTTTCTCTGCGAGCAGTGCACTTGTGTTGGAATACTAAAAGCTCGTAGTTGCAATGCTTCCCGTAGACGGTACGACGTTGTGGATCCCATCTATCGCTGACCACCTGAGATATACGTGGAAAGAAAAGAAAACGCATTTCATGTGTAAATGACCCCCCCCCCTTGTCCAGACTGAGTTAAGGCCCCGTCTGCCTTTACATGGCTAAGCAACGACTACTGTCGAGTTATAACACTGCTGCTGTGAGTCTATATGTGCAGTACAATATCGGAGACAGCCCCAGCAGGAGGGCCTAGGGCAACAGACTCACAGCCAAAGCATTAATACGACTGCGGTACGCGGCAATTCCTGCAGCTTGCGACGTTACTGCGCGCAGCGAAACTGTCTGCCGCCTGTACGGCAGGCTGGCATACACGTCTTTACACGCTACTGTAGTCCACGAGGTGTGCGTAGCGCAAATATGAAAGTTTTTTCGCGAGTGCTGGCGACCCCAAACGTATCAAGAACGAGCAGGCGGCAAAAGCAAAGCTGCAAGACGACCAACCACCGGTACTGGCACTCTAGACTACAGCAGTCATGGGAGTGATAACTCACAACTCGAGATAGTCCACAGCAGCAGTCGAACTCGCGTTGTCGGGGCAGTGGCAATGAGGACACGGTGATGCGTTGATGTCCGGGTTGATGAACTCCCACGAGCAGAGAGAAATCGGTACCATCATGTGAATGGCATGATCGGGTACTGCTGAAACGAAGGGGTTAATGGATTAGAACCATGAAAACCCTCGCTCAAGCTTGCGACTCACGCCGTGCCTGGACCCATGGCCCTTACCTTCCATCCGTTTGTCGATGTCTGCCCTCACCATCTTCGTGAACCTATCCTGGGGAGTCAAGGCACGCACGAAATCAACTACTGGACCGAACTTCTCACTCGCTTCTCGAAAAGGACCAGTTGCGTCCGCTCCAGAGCCCTTGTCGGCCGTTTCGGGAATGACTGTCTGCGGGCATTGGAGGGGACAAGAGCTAGCAGGCAAGGCCGGCAACACTGTCGACGTCCTTACCCTTGCTTCCCGACTTGCCTGAGCGCTTGGACCAAATTCATCACTCACTGCTGCGGCAGAAGCACGCGTTGTTGGTAATGTCACACCCACGATTGGTGCACGCCGGCTGCTATTGTCGGGCGTACTCGCCACTGGTGATATTGTTTTTGCGTGCGGGGCAGGGGACGGACTGGGCCGAACAGGAGTAAGACGCTTGTTCCTCGAATCCGGGACAGGCCCAGTTCGTTTTGCTTCTGATTCCTTTGTTTCGAGCCAGAGGGCGCCCCTGTCGCGGAAGGTCGCTCAGCTATGTCGTTGGCATGGGTGTACGGTGTGGAGATGCGTGTATGGGTATGCGATGCGTAGGTGAGCAGCCAAACTGCCGTGTGTGTGCTCTGAGCGCGGGCTCTTGCGGCGCGGTGCCAAGCAAGTGCGGCGCGATGCAAAACAAATGGGCTTCCTGATTGGCCATTGTAAAGAACAAATGGGTCTCCAAACTTTAGGTGCGTTATGATGCAAAGCAAATGAAGAGCTTTGATTGGAGAATGCAAAAAAGATCTGGCCCAGCATACGAAGGACTCGACGAGATCTTTTTGTATCATGCGGTTTGGTATAAGGGGAGCAGGCGCGGGTGAACGGGGATGGTTACTTAGCGTTCCCGGGTTGATGTTTCCAACGTGACGCGCGAATTCCGTTCACCGCTACGCAAGATTTGCAAGATTTTGCCACATATGCAGTGATTCACGGTGTTTCACAATGAAATGTTTTTGCAACTACATGGAAATTACGGGTTCGTGAAACGGATCCAGGCTACCAGGTCTGAGGGCTTATGTCATTGTCATTAGGCACCAAATTCATGGTTCTTTAGCAGTTGGTAGCAGTGGCATCCTTGGGTCACAGGTTACTACCCAGAGTGCATAGCGCAGAAAAAACAGGGAATCAAGGCATAATGACCGATCTCAGTGCCAGAGCAGGACTGTATTCCGACCGAGTCGAGAGGTGCGCTCGAACGTCTCCATGAGAGTGGAGCAGGCTTGCGCTACTTTCGTGAAGAGGCTCCAACTGGAGATGGCTAGATGGTAAAAGATTGCTTGTCTCTTGACCGATGCGATGGTCAAGGAAGTATGTAAGAAGGAAGGGTGACGGAACCATTCCGTCCGGAGCAGAGATACAGTATGAAAACGCCTCTATGTCATCATGGCTCCAGCAACGGTCAACCGAACCGTAACATGCCCCCTACCATAATGCGAATGACAGAACGCGCATTTATGCTATCGCGATCCTCTGACTATAACCAAGTTTTCAGAGCCGCAAAGCCCTTTAACACAAAGAACGGCCTCAGGGCTAGACAACCAAACAGAAACCGCCAAGGCCATCAGTGTGAAATCCCTGAGAAAAACCTACACCCTTGCGTTTTTTACTGCGCGTTTGGTTGCCCGACCACTATTCAATGGCTAAAGTCTCCCCACGCTCATTCATCGATAAAATAAGCGCATTGTCTCCTATCGCCTAGGCATAAATCTCGTCTTCAAGAATCCAAAGGAAATCGAACACAACAGAGAAGGCGACGCCTCCTCCTCGGTGAAAACCATAAGCTAACCTACAAGGCACGGCGAAAGCACACGCAAAACTCTGACCAAAAAACACTAGAACTAAACGGAAAGTAGCCAACTCGGCCCCTTCGGTTGGAACCTCACACGCAATTCGAAAATCACTACTGTAGAACAAAACGAAATATAATAAGGAAGCAAGCCCACGCCACGACTGAGACGTCTGGTGCACAGCCTTTTGAAGCGGGTACTCGACTAAACCTTCACTCAAGCATTTGAACTAAAACCCCGATCCAAAATAAAATAGCGGCACTCGGAAACACAGAAAAAGAGAAATACGGACTCCTTGACAAAAGCGACCGTCAGAAACACGGATTAAAGGAGAAATTCAAAGTGGCAAAACAAGACAGGCAAACACTGAAAACACTGGAAGTAAACGAGATTCCAACAAGAAAAACAAGGCCAGTGCAGAGACATTACTTCAATAAAAGACAGAAACCTAGGTCACGCACACCATGCTCATTTCCTGAATAGAAATACCCACAAAAACAAAAAATCCCCGCTGTCGCAACAAAGAACATCCGGTACCGCACACAACACAAAGTATATGCTTCGCACTCCGAAATTTCACGCTCTACGCTGTCCATCCCGCTATTAAATAATACACAGGGGCCACTAGAAACACAGAGAACTGGAGAAATTCAAGTGGCAACATAAGACAGGCAAACATTCAAAATAGAAGTAACTCCAACAAGAAAAGCAAGACCAGTGCAGAAACACTTCTTGCGCGAAACATGGGAACCCAGGTCACGCACACCATACTCATTTCCTCAATAGAGATACCCACAAACGTTTATTTCCCCGCTGACGTAACGAAGAATATCCGGTACCGCACACAACACAAAGCAATGCTTCACACCCCTAAATTCCACGCTTTACACTGTCCATCCCACTAATACATACCAAGCCGACCAGCATATAGACATGAAACGCTACGACAACCCTAAATCCAAGGTAGACTTGAAGAAGAACGCAAAACAGAAGACGTAGATCTTCGTCTTCTCGTCCAACGCTCATCATCGGTTGAGCTTTGCAATTTCTCCATCGCGTGCCGAATGAGTCCCTCCCTGTTATTATGACGGCGCGCGGACAAGGCTTTGGAAAGAGAAAGCAGCACACGGGCAAGGGTGAGGCGCAAGGGAACAGCGCACGGGCGAGAGAGAAGCGCACGGACAATGGCTCGGAAAGAGGAAGAAGCACACGGGCAATGGTGAGGCGCAAGGGAACAGCGAACAAGCAAGGGTGCGTAGTGAGGAAGTGGCGTACGAGCGAGATTGAGGTGCCAAGGACCAGCGCACGGACAAGGGTGCAAAGAGAGGGAGTGGCGTACCAGCAAGGGTGTGGAACAGACGGAAGAGGTGGAGAACATAGAGCTTTCCCCCCGTCAACGAATGGAAATAAAAGGAGGAGGGAGAAGCGCACGGGCAAGGTCTCGGGAAGAGGAAGCGGCACGCGGGCAAGGGGACAGCGCACGAGCTAGAGTGCGAAGTGAGGGAGTGGCGCACGAGCAAGACGTGAGGTGCCAGGAAACAGCGGACGGGTGTCCCTCCCCGTCAACGAAATGGATAAAAACGACAAACAGACGAAGTGGGGAACAGGGAAGCGATGGCAGAAGATACAAGTCCCATAAATTTCTTCAGAGAAACTGAAAAAAAAACCGATACGCGGGCAGGAACGTAACAAAAAGGGCGCGGGACGAGTTCAAATAAAATGCGCAAGGGAGCAGCGCACGGGCAAGGGTGCGGCGTGAGGGTGTGGCGTATGAGCAAGGGTGCGGGGCGGACAGACGGAACATGGGGAAAGCAGGGGAAATCCCCCCCATCAACGAATAAATATGAAAGGACAAAGAGGATAAGTGGGGAACGGAGAAAATATGACGGAGGATACAAGTCAGTCATACAAATATTGCAGTGGATGCAGACGGACACGCGGCAGGTGTATCAGGGTTGACAATCTTGCGGAAGTGTGCCGAAATGCCCTCCCAGCGACCGTCCAGAGCAAACGAGTTTGTAATTGTTCCTATATCCTCAGGTCCAGACATCGTGTGATGTATACACGTCATAATTTTTTTTGTATGGATACAAAATTTGAATACATGCAGCGTTGCTCCACATCCAAATAAACGTACCTGGTAGATACGTATTAAGTATACTCGAACAGATTATATAAGCACAGGCTGGCCTCTTGTGAACAGCTGGTTGCGAGAATCCGCCTAGCAACACGTGACGAACTGACAAAAATGACAGTCTCGAAAACACATGATAGGACACATTCTCTTTCACGAAATATTCCAAGTTGGGATTCTCAACTTCACCCCTTGTGAAACAGTGATGGCACAAAGTTGGGCAATTTCGGCAAAATAATGGGCCTAAATATATATCCTCTTTCTCCGAGCCAGGAGCGACCCCCACTAAGGCTCGATGCCATCAGTCATACAAAGTCGTTGCTAGTGTGTGGTGTGCCAGGATGGGCGTCGACCTCCGCTTCCACTGCAGCCATAGCTTTTCGATATTTTACCTTCGCTTGTACTTGGGCAACATATCAAAGCTTATCACATAATCCTCTTCCTCAGCAGTAGCCGGGTTGGCCTCGACTCCTGGCGACTTAGCCTCATCGGACATTCTGACGTCAAAACTAGTTTGTATCACACCTGGTTCTACACAACTTTGAACTTAGCGGTTGTATAGTGCCAGATGGAAAAGATAAATATATTCCATATGTATTAATAGCTGTACCTTTAGAAGGGGCTGGACTAGAGGTTCATAGAGTTGATGATCAGTTTGTCGAACTCGGAAGACAAAGGCTGGGAGGAGCTAATACAGTGAAGAAAAGACCGTGTAACGTACTGGAGTAGTCTCCTCGTGTGGTTTTGCGAGCAGGGGTCCGTTAGCCACGAGGAGGTCGGCGAGTTGAAAGGGGAAGTGCAACAGTTTATTTTTGAGGTGACAATATACATTTTTTCATTTCTCAGATAAAATGACAATAGGAAAAAGGCGAATGCCAATATCGGTTATATCTGATCCGTTTGAGCCAAACCAGGTACCTGCTGAAACCAAGTAAAAAACGCGCGCCACGAGCGGTGATCTGTCCTTGAGAATTCAAAAGAAGATAATGCACCTAAAGCTAAGCGTGCCACATGGCCTCCAAAACCTGATTATTGCTTCGTTTTGTGTAGGGTGTCACTAACACGGGCTCTACTTGGACAGAGAGTCACTATTGATGGGCTTCGTTTGTTTCGCCACGGCGGGGGCACCAAGAGTATGTAGCTAAGAGTTTTTACTCCGGCGCCCCCCTCGTAACGCGTCATCCTCAATTTGCCATGCTGTCTCTACTTCCCCTCTCGATATTGCCTTGTACTCCCATCTAGTGGTACCGGAGGCAGTGGTCGGTCTGCGGCAGCTCGCGAGCAAGTCTGACACATCTTCGACTGACAGTTTAAGTCCGAGCCTCACGCGTACTGTGCAAACTC
>JBBMHQ010067565.1:0-13582 GCA_037834295.1 Postelsia palmaeformis
AACCCACGGTTTGACCCACGGTTTAACTCATGTTTTACGAGCGCTCCGTGACACTCTCAAGACTAAATATCCCCTCTCACGCAATTCTCCATTCTCTGGGGTTGACAATGTATAGTGTTTGATTTAGGCGAGACCTGCCGATATTCCCGCTCCTTAGCCCCTTAAGAGCAACGACCATTGTTCGGGGACGCATTCCTTTGAATTAGTGCGGGACACTTTTCCTTCGGTAGTGTAAGGTTCCCCTTCCGATGTTATCTTATCCAGGCCTCTCTTAAAGTGGTTCGCGTACTCGCTGTACGCTGTAGAGATGCTCTTTAGAATAGTGCCTTGAAATTTTGCAGCATGTGTCAAGCGCGAGCGGCGTGCATGAGCATGGAGGCAGGAGGGGCGGATGGGGTCGGATTTGGCGCCCGAAGTGGTCGGGGGAAAGGCCTGCGGAACAAATGAGGGTCTGAGTTTGATCATTACGCCTTGTCGTGGAAAACGCCGTTATAAACCTGGTGCAACGTTTTTACTACTACTGTACTGCAAGGGACTACTATTACGGGGGACCAAAGTTAATAGGACCAAATATTGTTACTGAAAATAGGTAAATATATGGGCTTTTGTGTGTGCCGCAGGTCCTATTAACTATATTCCCCCGTAATAGTACTACCACCACTGTTTAGATTGCAGTACGTATCCCAGTCCTAGTAATAGTACCAGCGATACCGTAATTAAAAGCCAGCACGAGCGCCGTTAGCTTCCCTGACGATACCGCCCCATCGACCGAAGCCTGACGCCCGAGCGTCCCATCCTCTTCGCTCTGCACATGCTGTGGCGCTTTCTGACACGACATGACATGACGTTGCAGATGAGGCTGGCCAAGGCGGAGAAGAGATTCTCAAAATGCTCACTGCTACAGAGAAGCCTGTTGGAGCTTCAGACAATCATGGAGGGGCTTCCGTCTGTCTTTGAGCTGGAGGAAGATATATGGTAAGATGGGCCGTGGTGGTTGGGTAGTTGTGCCCAGAAGGTGCACGTATTCGAAAGAAATGAAACGAAACGCCTTGGTTGTGAGGATTTCGTCAAGAGTCATACTTATTGCAAGATGCGTGTGATACTTGTATTGAAGCGTGCTGCGGGCGGTTACTCACTCCTTGTGTTTGTTGACGAGATATTGGCGATCATCCTGGCATGCTATTGATCATACGGTAATATTTATGGTGATCACATTCCTATGCTGTTAATTTGTAAGCTGGTGGTACTGGTGCACACGCTCAAGTTCATGCTGTCGTTGCTCATACACCGGTGCCTATGCTCATGGTGTTGGTGTTCACGTCCACACTCGTGTTATCGGTCGTTATTCTTACGTTGCTGAGGCCCATACTCGTGTTGTTGATGCTCACGCTCCAGCTACAGTAGTGCTGTGAATAGCCTTATGCTCGTGATCTGATTGCCTATGATCATGTTGTCGATATTGATGCTCGTGTTACGGATGTTCGCGATCATGTTGTCGAGATCCATGCTCATGTTGTTGATGTTCCTGCTCATGTCGCTGCTGTGCGTGGCCATGCTACTGGTGATCAACGCCTGTGCCGTCGATACTATTGTCGGCGCTCATGGGCATGCTTGCTCATGGCGATCATCATATGTACGTACGTAAGTGTGTGCCGACGCCCGTGCCAATTTCCGTGGCGATTGCGATGCTGCCTCATCTGCTGATACCTGTGGTGCTGCCTGCTACTGCTGCTCCTGCCTCTGTTACTGCTGCGGCTGCTCCTACCTCATGTGCCTACACCTTTGGTGCTGCCTCTGCTACTGCTGCTCCTGGGTATCACAGCGATATCAGCTCGAGGATGGACAAAGCAGTGTCTCAGCAGCACTACGCTGAGGCAGAACAGTTTAGGGTTCGCCTCAAGGAGCTTGCGGAGGAGAAAGCGCTTGCCGCTGAAAAGGAGCAGCACGTTAGCCCCAAAGACTCCCTTGGCAAGGTCAGACTCATACTATTACCAGCGGCTAGTAGTTTTTTTACTGTAGCTATAGGTAGATATTTACTGTAGCTATAAGTAGCTATTAGTGTTGTAGCTATATTAGTATCTACCAGGTGAGTGGAATCGTCATTATAGGGCTGCTACTTGAGTAACTAGAAGACGCCGACTAGTGAGTAGTTGGCTGCGCGTATACTTAAAAATATATATGTGTGTCTTTGCGGCTGTACGTGGCTGGATGTGTGTCCTATTAATAGATGCACACCAGGTTTATACTGGTTGCATCAGGTGGGGATGCGCAGAGAATCGATTGCGACGAACCTGTCCTTGACAAAATCAAGGAAACACAATAATCGCCCAGAGCGCTGGGTTTGTCACGAATCAAAGGCGTCTCGAGTGAGCCGCAGGGGGGCGTTCTGCAGTGCGTTTTCATGAGCGAGTTTCGATGCTACATTCCTGAATTTTGTTTGTTGTCTGTACAGGGTGATGATAATGATGATGGTATCACGCTACCACTATTAATACCTGGTAGGTTATTTACCTGAAATTAGTCCGTGGTCACAGAACAGGCTATCCAGTTGCTGGCTCGTACGGTAGCCACGCTACCGCCCGAGGAATTACTCTATCGATGCGTGGTCAGGCGTGCGGCCACAGCTTTAGTCGTCCGAAGCTCAGAGTGATCGACTGGGATGCCGTTTGCGTCGAGGTTTCGCAGCGAACGTGCCACCCATACGCTTGCAGCTTCCTATCATATCGCATTCGCTCATCTGTGTCCTTTTTTCGATGTATTATTCCAGGACAACAGTGAAGCATCGCTCGCCACACAGTTCATTGCGGCTGACAACCACGACGAGATTATCCAGGTGGCGTAGATGGCTCCTGCGGGGCCAACGGGCATCTGCGTGGGCGCCCTGCGTGTTTCGGTCTCAGAATGGTTGCAGGTTGTTTTGGACTATCGCTCTGTGCGAGTGCAGTCTATAATAGTGTTGTTGCCGTTGCGTGATTTCGTTTTCTCCAATATGTTTTGGTAGGTTTGTTTCCTGTCGGGGGTGGGGGTACGGCTTGCTTTTCTCCCGTGCCTCTTTTTTTGGTGTGGTTGGTGTTGTCGTTGATGTTCATTATGATATACCACTATGTCCCGGCTGTCCCGAAATGACCATTTTGATTGATATTCCATACTTTGTATATCAACAATAATTGTATTGCAGGTCAAAGTGGTATGTTGCAAATTGGCACTGTACAGGTGAAGACAGACACCTGCATGGCACCTGATACCGACTGCCCCAGAAAGGCGCAAGGAGTCTGCGACTGTCCGAAAGCGATAAATGCTCACAAGTCACTCAGCCTACATACGTACTAGGGTACAGCATCCAGGGTGCTCTGTATATTGGTCTACCGACGGGCCTTACGCTTGCCTTTAACGTACTCTTGTTGAATTCCTATTTTTTGCTTTTTTTTCATCCCCCGGCGGATTGGTAAAATAAAGCTTAAGCTCACCACACTTGCACTTTTCAATTCGTTTCGTGTGCCAATTGAACCCATAGCTCCCGTGGCTATACCAGAAGAGGCTGCTCTCGCCACTGGCACTTGAGCACTTTGACCGACCTGACCCCCGAGAGGGGCAGGTGCGATGGAGATAGTCAACCTTTTCGTTTTTGACTTTGATTCGAACGAACATGGCCTGCTGCAACTCTGAACGGTCCTTGCTTCGTTCTAACAAACATCTAGTCTACCAGCAGGCGTTCCTCTCGTTTTGAGCGCACTTTCCCTCGATGTATTTGTCATCTTGCCTTGAGCTCTGAACGAAAATAGCCCGGTGTAAATGTAGGCGGTCCTTTCTCTGTCGTAACATTTTTTTGCAATAGTCACAGCATGTTCACTAGAGCAGTACTTGTATTTGATCGTCAGTAACTTTCCTTTTTCGAGGCTTTGCTCTAGTTTCACCTGGCACAAATGTATTGTGTACTAGGGTAATGTTTACTGCCTGTAGATTCCATTGCTTGATCCGCTCTCTCTCTCTCCGTTCGACTGTTCAGTGATTTTGGATGCGCTACAATTTCAGAATACTAATTTCGCTGCACATCGCGTGCGCCATTGACTGCCGTGGCCGGCGACGCTCGTTACCGGTAAGAGCGATCGGTAAGACGCTTGCTGTCGGTAAAAGCGGTTGCTTCTATCCTCCACCGGGAACATTATTCGGTCCTAAACTCGTAGCGCGTGGTGCTTGTGTTAATATATAGCGCATGGCGTCATGACGGCTTCTGTCCTTTACCAGCAGCACATATCAACCGTGTACTGTCAGCTTATCTTGTCATGCCTACGTTCCACGTACGAACCGTAAAACTGATTGTACTCTGTCGGACGTTCGTCTTCCACAGGCAAGGCCGCGGATGTCGGTTTCGGAAAGAACCTCCCCAGATTTTTCTACGATGGAAAGAGGGATTGTAGGGCGAGACACGCCGTCGCCGCCGCCGCCACCGCCACCACCGCCCGCTCCGGTTGGGGCTGTGCCCGGTGTCGACCCGGAGGAGTTGAGCTTCTCTTCCCCGAAGGTGGGTTTATGAAGTATCCTCACCTAGGTCGATTGTGATACCGCTGGTGGTTTCGTTGTTGTCACTGATCGCTGTTGATGGCACTGGTAGAGTTCTGATGGCGCTGTTGGGGGATATGCCACAGGTGACGCTGATGTCACTTGATATTGCTGAGGCCAGTGGTAGCGTGATGATGTCACTGGCAGTGGGTGATTTCGTCGATGCCACTGATCGCTGTTGATGGCACTGGTAGAGTACTGATGACGCTGGTGGGGGTTATGCCACAGGTGATGCTGATGTCACTTGACAGTGCTGATGCCAGTGGTGGCGTGATGATGTCACTGGTAGTGTTGATGCCGCTGATAGCGTTGATGCCACTGGTGGTGCCCATGGCACCAGTACGACCAGTGGCATCAGCGTTACCGGTGGAATCAGCACCACTATTAATAGTGACCCCATCACTATTCATGGCATCATCACACTACCAGTAGTATCAGCACTATCAGTGACATCGGCATTAACAGTGGCATCAGCACTGTCAGTGGCATCAGCACTATCAGTGGCGTCAGCAAATACCGGTGACATCATCACTATCAGTGGGATCAGCACTATCAGTGGCATCGGCACTATCAGTGGCATCGGCACTATCAGTGGCATCAGCACTGGCAGTGGTATCAGCACTATCAGTGGCATCATCACTGCCAGTGGCATCACCACTCATCTGTAGCATCGACACTACCAGTGGCATCAACACCACCAATGTCACTCACCTATTCTTTGGCAAACGGTTGGGGTTTGTTTGTTGGCACAGCTACTAATATTACTCTCGCGAAGGATCCAGGGGCTGTAGTATTAAAAAGTGTAAGCTGACCCCTTGTGGTACGATCGTAGAACGTCCATGCGCGACGCTGATGTTGCCACAACGTGCGGTTTCTGCAGTGTATTCGCTTGTGTACATTCCTGGTACTACTGTATAGCTGTGCACAGCATTGTATCGTGCGCTAGCAAAATGAGGCGTTTTCTTGTTGAGCTGGGGTCGAAGCAGCCGAACGCGACCGTGGTGCTGTGAGTGGTACCCTGCCAGTAATATGTTTCACTGTACATGTAACGCTCCGGCATGACGCCATGACCGTAGCCTCGGCGGCTTTGTAGCACACGTTCCACCATGGATTGTATTTGTGTTCATCCAGTAGACTGTGATGGCGTTAGTCCATAGCCAAGCTCAACTAAACGGGTTGGTTCGGCTCTTCGTTGCGGACGCCCGAGGACGCTAAGGGTATGTTATGCGAGGGTATGTTCGGAAGGGTCGAACCAAAATAAAAGTATACCGATGCTATTTGCTGGGTAAATACCCTCTCGGAACCTAGTGTATGGTACGGCCGCATTACCCTACCGAGCTTGACAGGAGTGTTCGGTATGGCCGCAATATTCTACCGCACACTCCGGTACGGTTCGCTACGAATCCGATACCGGTACCCGACACTTCGGCAAGTTTGGTACGACCTCCAATACTGGTAGCCGACACTTCGGTAAGGGTAGTTTACCGAATAGCATGTCTCTACCCTATTGAAGTGGTCTGGTACGACCTCAATACCCTGGTACCCAAAATTCCCGCAGTGTTCGGTTTGGCCGCAATACCCTACCGAGCACCCCGGTAACGTTCGGTACGAATCCGATACCGGTACTAGACACTTCGGTGAATCCGGTACGACCTCGGTACCCGTACCGGAGACTCCCGTAAGTTCGGTACGCCCACCAATAAATACCCCGATTGCCGGTATGCCCTGCCGAACATACCCTTGCTATCATGCAGCAAGCGTACGCATACCGGAGCCTCTACAGGCGACGAGCGAAACTTTTTTTTTGGCGCGCACAGCAGGGCTCGGTCGCCGGTAGAACTTTTCCCCCGCCCCCCCGTGCGGTGTTTACGGGTATTTATGTTGCATTGTAACCCCGTTTGGGATTGCCCTCCGGTGTTGAGGACAGAGGACAAATGACTTTGCAAATAGAAATACCTGGTATGCATAGATGTGGTATGTATGGCATGTATGGTATATCTGGTCATGTACATTAGTGCAGCAGTAAGAGGGTTTCGCAGGGATTTTAAAAGTGACTTGGTCATAGTGCAGCACCGGTCCCATCGGCGCAACCCGGGCGGCCGAGGTAGGAGGGTATACCCGGGCTAGAAAACAAGTACCAGGTACATACTGGTATATGCAACGCGAGGACATCTGCGACCCCCATAAAGCATTGCAATGCGATGGCATCATGCCGATGCGTACTCCACCATAGGGTTTGCAAATAGGGGTATACCACTATGTCCCCATGTGTAAGAAACAGACGTATATAAATATATAATCGAAACAGTCACTGCTGTATATCGGGGCAGACTGACGGGGCTCTTCGGCCGAAAAAATAATCAATCTGACCCAATAGCGTGCTTTTTAACCACGTTTGGTCTTCGTAATATGACCAAAATCCACGAGGTTGGTCGTCGGGTTGCGGCTTCATTCTTTGTTGAAAGCCTGATTGTAAGGGGGGTTAGAAGTTAACGTTGGCGAGAGGCCTCCTCGAATGAGGAGATGTGGGAAAACATTGGCGCACCCTACGGTAGCTTGCGCCCGCCGCATAAATTTTGCCTGTAATGTTCTTGCTGCTGCGCGCCCCCAATACAGGCTTGGTATACCTGACATGGTTTCGGTATTGGTATGGGCATGTACGGTACCCCTCGGTCCCAGCGGGGTCGTTCAGTTGGGGCTGGCAACCGGCAACCAGCAAGTGCAATTGCACGCGCAGCAGTAGTTCCAGGGATATCAAAAGGCATACCAGGTATCATGTATACACATGTGTCGTGATCGTGCGCTGTCCCCTTGTCAAACCTGGCAATATCCCAGCTTCAATACCCCCCCTCCCGGTCAAACGACTACGGCCATGCGTGACATGAGTTCACCCCCCCACGCCTGTTGGCTCGACCACCGTATGCTCCGAGAACCCCTCTAACCCCAGCCACCCCCTCTTTCCCCTCCTTCTGCTTGCACTGCCCCATCCTTGTGCCTGCAACGCCGCCGACCGCCTGCGTACCTCGTGCGGCATTTTTGCGGCGTGGTCGGTACCGTTTTGCGTACGCCGTCGGCCCTTGATTGGCCCAGCCCGTGAGGGTGAAGCAAGCGCCTGCCGCTCTCACGCCCGCTACACCTGCGAGGCCTGTGAGAGTTGGGGCGACACCCCCCGTGCGCGTCGCCGCCGTCGCTGTTGCTACTGTTCGGCCTGCGGCGGAAGCGGCGGTGAAGCCCAGCGACAGCGTCTCAGTGACACGACTCAGGCCGAAGGTGCTGCTACAGTATTCTGTTATGTTATCCGTACATAGAGTGCGGGCTTGCTGAAGCATTTTTTTCGTTGGTAGTGTACTTGTGTGATGGTAGCTTGCCGAACTTACGGTGGATGTTGTGGTAGCCTGTCCAAGGTATTGCTTCATTCCGGGTGTGATACTTCATTACTCCATTATCTATCCTGTTGTACTAAACCTATATACCAGGTGTCTCGTACGTGGAGAATACTATAAACACTTTTTAGTAGTATGATATGATGATAGCTTACAGTTGGTGTGGAGTTGGGCCGCGACCACTTCATGCTCTCTGTGGCACAAGAGCAAACGACTCTGGAATACAAAGACAACTAAAAACTCATTTAGACTACTCATCCGGTGGCTGCTTCTCTTTGCTTCAGCTTTCAAGGCCTTTTTCATGCTCTTCGTTCTTGCCTGGTGGTTTATGTACGGCAGGCTAGTCTGAGGAACGTACGCCTGCTGGGTTCGCCCTTCTCAGCTCACGACACCCCCGGGGTTTGAAGTCAACCAGAATCCCGAAGGAGAAACCTTTGTATTTGCCGTAGATGTTCATCAATAGTGGATGGTGGTAATTTTTAACCATCGCCACGCTCTCCGCGCGGAGCAGATTTCTTTCCACCGACGTACATCATGCTCCGCCACTGCTTCGCTACGTTGCTGTGCCGTTGCTTGGCTGTGTCGCTACGTTGCCATGTCGCTGTGCGAATGAAACACTGCTGTGTTTCCGCGCCACCACCCTGGCGCCTTCACTCATCTTCCCCCGCTCGCTCGCTCGCTCGCTCGCTCACTTGCTCGTTTGATGCATATACCGCATGCCCCAGCCGGCGGTGACTATGCCGGAAAACGCGTCTGTCGCAGACGTGTGCAAGGTGTTGGCCAACGCACGGAGCGATGCGGCTCTTCTTATTGGGGCGAGCGGTGGCGGCGCTAGCAGTGACGGCGGCATGACCGGCATCGTTACCGCGATTGACCTCACACGGTACGCATGAGCATGGGGTCATCGATCGTCGCCCTTATCGTCCAGCGGTATTTCGTTTCTCCGATTTGTTCCCTTGATCAAATGCTCTGAAGTGTTTTTAGTTCAGCGGTATCTTTTGTTTCCTCGTTCGATAATTGTGGATTTTTTTTTGCTTTGTCACCTGACGTTGATCATCGCCCTCATGTTCCAATGTAGTGCCCGCTTTCCGGCTACCGAGATAATACCTAGCCGACTAATACCTACAGTAGCTGGCGACTTCTAGTATTTCAACTCTCAGCTCGACGTTCAAATTCCATCTGTGCCTCGTATCGCAAGAGTAGTAGCGGCGGCACTGTACGTAAATGTGTTTGAACTGTGGTAGAGTGTAGTGTTCGCGGCTTTACGAATGCGTCGGAAAGTGAACAGGTTCCACGTCTGCCGCTTCACGTCTGTCTTCGGACGCTTTCTGTTTTATGATCCCAGGAAAGAACTCGCGGTTGGTGCTGCACCGCGTCGGTTGTGTTTTACTCGGTACTCGCTTTCATGCTTTTCTCCTGACGAATGTGTTTGTGTTTTTGTGGCGTTTCACGTTTACCGTTTCGTGTTGGCCGTTTCATGGTTCCCAGGCGCGTAGTTGCGGTTGGCGTGGACCCCGATGTAACCGCCGTGAGCGAAGTGATGACCCCCAACCCGACCAGCGTGAGCACCGACGACAGCGCGATGGAGGCGCTCGGAATCATGGTGGACAGGCACTTCAGGCACCTCCCGGTGAGTTTTTTTTTGCTGGCCACCACTTTTTCAATGCTATGTTCAGAAGTACATGGGGATTCAAGTTCCATCGAAATATGATTTATATCTCTGTCCCGGAATAGAAGCAAAGGTCGTGTCTGAATATTTCGTTCAATCGAGGCAGAGTGGTACATTATCGTTCGTTTGATTCATTCCACGCTGTTGCGCACTGTGCGGACATTTCGCGTATTGGTATTCCATCTAAACAATCCTCATCGTTTGAGACAGAGTGGAACATAAGTTCTTGCTTGTTTGGTTGATTCCATTTTTTTCGGGAAATAAAAAAAGGACAATAAGGATGTTGGTGCATAATCCAAGCAGTCCCTGCAATTCGAGCCAGAGCGGAACATAGCTGTTTGTTTTTTCCCGCTCTTTTCCGAAACCTGAGGACAATTTCAAGTCAGTACATAATCCAAACAGTCCTCAGCTATCGAGGCAGAGTGGTCAGGACTGTACGAAAAAAAAGAAGAGAGAACGGAGCAACACTCGCGACCATGTCGGAATTGAAAATAAACTATGATAGCGGGTTGGGATTTTTGTCAGAGATGGATCGAAATAAACCCATATTTTTTTGCAGTTTTTTTCAACTTTATTGCAGTACACACCCCTGTGTCCAGGACTCCACAAAAAAAGTGGGGTATCGTTTTTTTGTTCCGTGTACCCCTGGAGTGGTGCATAATTATATTTTTTCCGCTATTTTTCGTCAACAGAAACCGAACAGGGAGCCCGAATGTGTTGACTCCCGGGGCGGCTCTCGGCGCGCTTCGAACTTTGCAAAGTATACCCACCGTAAATGACGATCGCTCGTTGTTGCAAGTCGCAAATCTCTCGATCATTTATCTGATGTCGCACACGGCTCACGTCAAACTGCAAAATACTGTACGTAATGAACAGCTTATACCGTAAATCTCGGAAATACTTTATCGCGTGTCACTTGATCACGTATCTCACAGTTTTACACTACGTATCACATGTGATGATATGATCACCAGCCACACTATCACATGGCACTTTATCACATGTCACTTTAGTGCAAGCTACTATACCTGGTGTCACGTAGCTGGTATGGCATGCCACTTTATCGCGTTATCGCCTTTATGACTTTATTGCTTTACGCGAATAAAATATGTTTTTTTTGGTATTGTAGGTGAGGGGTGCAAGGGGAGAGGTGACGGGGGTCCTGGACATCGCGAAGTGCCTGTACGACGCCGTCACTCGCCTCCAGCGCGTGGCCGAGAGGAAGTCTATCGGAGGGGACGACGACCGGGGCGATGACTTGAAAATGTCCATGCTGAAGGAGCTCGGAAAGGGCAAGGGAAAGAAGAGCAAGGCGGCCATGCAGGTGAGAAAGCGGGCATTGAAACACTTGATTCTGCTGGTACTCGTATCTGGTTCCTTGTGATTTGGAGTACAGGATGGGGCCCGAGAGAACGAAGCAATCGTACACGAAACCGATACTCACTTTTTTCGGGATGCTTGAGAGATTTTGATCTAGAATTCATGCGTTAACACTAGTGTCAATCCTACCGGGTAACAGTGTCATTTAATTCAGCCGTCTCGCGATAAAAAGCAAGGCACGAACCGTGATGGGAAGGGGAGGAGAGTCTGTTTTGTGACCCCCGGGTCTGATTTACGACTTAACGAAGTATAGGAGGGAGAGGTAAATGATCAGCGGTAGAGAATATCAATAATGGGATGCAAAAAACAAACTAACACAAGGAAACTGTTGTAAATGATACCCCAACCCTGCTGTACCGAGTAAGTCTTGAGCGTAGCCTCAGTTGGTAGTCCTTCTGGGGTGAGCGTTGGTATATATATGTTTGTCTATGAGCCGTTGGAATTTGGGGTTCGGTGCACAAGCAAGGCGAGGTGCCCACAGGCAGGCAGACAGGGCCTCCCAACGCGGTGACTGTGACAACTGCATCCATTTTTTTCAGATACGAGACGCGCCCCTTTTGTTGTTGGTGCTGTTGATGCTGGTGTCTACATCCTTCTTGTAGAGGCTCGTGAGATTGGACTTGACAGGGCTTGATAGTGACGGTCTTGACGCGGTAGTGACAGTTCTGACAGTGATGACAAGAGTGACATGATAGTGACGGTGGTGGCAGGAGTAGCGGTGTTCGTGATGGTGACATGGTAGTGACGATGGTGACATGGTAGTAGTAGGAGTGATGGTGGTGACAATAGTGACTGACAACATCAGTGGCAGGAATGACATGGGCGTGACGGTAGTGACGGATAGTGAGTGGCGATAGTGACATGATGATCACATGGCGATGACGGTGGTGATGGATAGGGAGCGACATTGTAGTAACATCATGGTGACAGGAGTTTCATTAATGGTATTAGTGACGGTGTAGCGGCAGTGACTTGGTAGTGACTGTAGTGATACTGTATTGGCAAGAATGAGAGTAGCGGCGTTAATGACAGTAGCAGCGGTAGTGACATGGTAGTGAAGATAGTGGCAATGTAGTGGCAATACCGACACTAGTGGCGTGGGCCGCGGGGTATCTGCACCTACCACAGCACTTGCGTTGGAATGGTCCTCGTACCTCGGGTGGTGACATCGTTCGATTATGTCTTCCTCTCTGTCGCGCGCTGGCGAAAACAGTCTATTATGGCCAAGATGTTCGAGGACGAAGGCAGCGTGGGCTGCACAGTCTCCCTTTCCCTGAGGGAGCTCCTGGAAAAAAAGGGACAGCCGCAGATTGTGCTCTCCACCGACACCGTCAGGACTGCCGGCAAGGCCATCGCTAGGGGCCGTAAAGCCGTGAGTTTGCGCACGGGTTTTCATACGGGTTTAGGTGGTGGATTTCGCCCCGGGGGCGTCTGTCCCCCTCTGCCCTTCTTTCAACTATCTTTGAATCCATATCGCGAAGTTGATGGATGCTCCTGATTTCATGTTTCGTGCGGTGTTGTGTTGTGTTCTTATGGTATCTTGTCTTGTCTTGCTTTGTCTTGTTTTGTTTTGCTTTGCTTTGCTATTCTTCGTGTTGAGGTGCGGTGTGCGCTGTGCGCTGTGAGATGCTTGATGCTGTGTTTCCCTTTGTGTTTCCCTTTGTGTTTACTGTAGTATCAAATGGCAAGGCCATGACAATATGTTCGTTTTTGCTCGTTTGTTCGTCTTTTCTTGTGTCAGGTTCTAGTGGTGGACGACGATGGCTTGGCCGGCATATTCACGGAGAAGGATCTGCTCAACCGCGTCTTGGCGAAGGACCGCAACCCAGACACGGTCGTCGTTGCTGATGTCATGACGCCCAACCCTGATACCGTGTCGTCGAACATGACCGTATTGGAGGCGCTACAAGAGGTCCGGAGGCTAGGCTTGTTGGGTCGGTTGTGAGGAGAGGGGGATTGTTCGGGGGATAGTAAAGTGGTAGACTTGCGGCTGGTAGGAAGCAGAGGAACGTTCGCTTCGGTGTGTTTGGAGGGAGGGGATTGGCAGATGGAGAGGACTTTTTTTGGTTGGTAGGAAAGGGGGAGTCTTGTTTTCGGAGGTAGAAAGGAGGGGGGGCTGGGTTTGGCTTCTACCAGGTAGGTAGGAAAGCAGCCAGCCTTGGTGATGGGATTATGGGACTCGATTTCAGGGAGGTGGGCTGAGAGCATCGATTTGTTTGAAAATTTCAGGGTTCCGCTTTGTTCTGAAGGACTCGCTGGATGCCTACCTGTGTCGATCACAGGGGTAGCCACCGCCTCTTGTTCAACCGCTGCATTGCTTGTCGCCGCCGGTGTACCGGCATTGTAGGGATGCGAGGGTCTATGGCCATACGACTACGACCATGCATGAGATCGAGTACATTTCTCCTATCGAGTACACTTCCCCCAACCCCCCCAACCTCCTCCTCCCTCTGCAACCTTCTCCCTCCCTCTTCAGCTACCTCGCTCGCCATTTTCATGACTGTTTCCCAGCCTTTACGGCTATCCCCCCCCCCCCCCCCTCTGGGTTGGCGTCGTTTGGCAACGACACTGTAAAATATGCCGCTCACTA
>JBBMHQ010067576.1:0-13581 GCA_037834295.1 Postelsia palmaeformis
CACTGGGTGTACTGATGAAGTTGGGTAGAAAGGACGATTTAATGTGAAGACAACAACAACAACAACAACAACAACTGTTCGAGGTAGGTCTACTGCTGTAGCAGTAGTTGCTTGGCTCAAGCGACGAGTTCCGGCACAAGGCCTGGCCAAACGGGGGTGGTGACGTTACTGCCAAATCTCGAACTGGGTGGCGTGGTGGATGTCGCTGTGGCTAAGGCGACCGGCTGGGACCACTCGAAGCCTCTTCGTTTGCTTCGGTAAAGCGTCACGACCATTGATAGCTGCCGAAACAACTGGGAGCCCGGTCCGACCTTTTCAGTTATTACAAGCATGACCCTAGGTGTGGTCACGTGTTGATGTGGTGTCCGTGGTTAGGCCAAAGAACGGTTCATTGGTTGACAGTCGGCTATGCAAGAGCTGCGTGATCCTTTCGCGTTGACCCCTTTGCTTGGCAATTTCCCGTGCGCTTATGATATGCTACGTGACCTGTTATGCTACGTGACCTGTAATGCCTGCAATGCACTTATTGGCTTGTTCTCTCCTTGTCATACATAGGTGACACGAGTGTGTCCGTCAGCTCCAATGCACAAGATTAGGATTAAGATGGCCGAGAGCAACAGGGGGGGCAGGGCAGTAGTGGTGGACAATTCAGGGCGACTGCGAGGGATCATCACGAGAACGGACCTCTTGCGGCAGGTGTGTGCATGTAACATGTGTGCCGCTTTTGATGCTGTTGGTGCTGCTGCTGGTGCTGCTGCTGGTGCCTTTCCTCTCTGATTCCTTGTCTCGTGCCTGAACCTATTCGCTACGTACTGAAAACAAGTGTCCTTCACCAAAAGCAAGTAGTGTGTGAAAAAAAAGAATCATGCAGCTCTTACTGGGCTACACCGCCTTTTCCCAAGGACTATTACGGGGCACATACTGTAGTGAATAGGACCTACGGTACACACAAAAACCAATATATTTCATGTTCTCACTATTACGGGGCACCATACTGCAATTAATAGGACCAAATATTCTTACTAAAAATGAGTAAATATATAGGCTTTTGTGCAGACCCCAGGTCCTATTAACTATGGTCCCCCTTGATAACAATGTTTGGTCCTATTCACCATGGTCTCCCGTATTAGGTAGGAGTCCTTAAGCTATTAATAGATTAATAATATACTACAATGATTATACAGCTCTAAATTCAAGTAGCTTATCAACAAAATATTGGCGCAGTTCTATCCCACTCTATTTCCAAGTGCAGTGCACCCGAAACGTGGTTGCGCTTCTATCCCAGGCTCATTCCACGTGCAGCTTTCAAGGGGTTAGTAGCGTGCTATACATCCTCACCGCGCTGTAGCCGGTATCACATCGTCTGCGTTTTTGGAGTTATCCCCCATCGGGGTTCCCGGCACCGAGCGAGTGCCGAGTGTCGAGTATAAGCGCGGTCTCTGTAGTGACAACCTTTTACTGGTGGGCCTTCGTGGGACCCTCTATATCGATTATAAGGTGACATGCCAGCCCATACAGGCCATGCCAAAACTAGCGAGCGGCCTCCTAAGAAAGATTCACGATTCCTGCTTTCAAGCACCAGTCAGTATTTACAATACGGGCTCGCTCACTCTTGAAAGAAGACTCAACGCAACGCCGCGCATATCGAAACTTTCGAAGCATTCGAAACACGAGGAGAGCCAGATGCATAGTTTGGAAACGTGATAAGCGTCCTTGTCTCCCCCGCGCAATACAGCGCGCCATGTCCTCTTTGCGCACAGCACTCAAAGTATTAATAGTGCATCCGGAAAACAATGTAACGACGAAGCTTGTCACTTGTCTTTACGAATTGGTCGAGCTTCTATGAAAAATAGACTACTGCTTGGACAGTTCCGTGATGTACATATCTCAGGGTAGGTATACCGTCTCCTAGACAAGAACACATTTGAATACTCCACACTATTGATATTGATGACTCAAGTAATTTATACTTTTATTTCACCCGCCCATGCCCTTCTGCATGATCTAGCTCATGTCGCCGGGGTGGGAGCCGTATAACCTGCCTGAGCTTCGACTGCTGTAGAACGTGTTTCTTGGGTTGGATCTATAGTGTAAGTATTTAGATCCTGCATAATAACTCACAACGGCCGGTTGAGGTCTAGATTATTTTGAGGGAACATGTGCAGATGATCTATCTGTAGATGATATATCCGACGTGTAAAATAACTGATCGGCAACGCTAACTACTGCTTCAAGTACCACAGTAGGAGTATAATTGCAGATAGCGTTTCCATTCCGAGAACTTTCCGAGGCGGTCGGGGCTAGGTTAGGGCTATGACTACGAAGGGTTTATTTTTTAGTTCAAGAACACGTCAACCATTCTGTGCATTGATTTGCTTCGATAGGCCGCGCACGCTGCGACACTTGCGTCTTCCTACGTCACTTATTTATTCACTTATTTATCTACGTTTTTCATTATATTTACGTATCGTCTCGGCCCTTGTTTTATCTCTCCTTCTCCCTCCCATTAATACAGTACATAAGTCGTAACTCAGATCCGGGGTCATTCGGTAATAGCAGGCAGGCTCTTCTCTCCCCTCCCCACTACCGTTGTTGCCTTGGAAGGCGTTTTTATCACGAAGGTGCTCCAGCCCTTTCTTCCCTCGTCGGCTCGCGTCTAGTTGCGCCTGCCTACCCACGCTACAAAGGCGCTCTAAGCAGTTGATTCCTCTTTACTTGTGCAAATGAACACAAGCTCATCATGGTAGGATTTGGAAACCGACGCTAATAATAGCAGCATCCCTTCGAGAGTAACCACTAGATCACCGGTGCGCCCTAACAGGCGACTACTATGGACTACCAGGCATGGCAGTACAAATAACATACGATCTTATCCGTGTTTTTTTTTTTTTGAGTATAAAAAATCAGCCAACTTTTTTTTTTGTTTCCCGACCTTGAATCAGCCCAGTTTTTTTTGCTGTGATAACCCACAGCAGTATGATGGCTACAAATGCGTCGTCCATAAGCTTTGAACGGTTTCTGCGTTGACCTCGTCCGTCGTGTTCGTCTGGCAGTACCAATTCTACCGACGGCTCAAGGACCGGGGACAAGTAGTATTACATCGAGAATGGATCGGGGCGGCGGCGGAGCCTGGCGAGGCTATCTCCCGTTGCCCGCATGCGGGCGACCTTCTTTCTGCCGCGGTGGCTGGCTTCCTGGGATAGTCCAAGAACCGTGTGTAATTGCGCTTTTTTTGGCGGTTCTGACAAATTAATACCAGGTATCATCTTTTTTGGCTGTTTGCTGCGGCTGAGGTTTATGGCCATGCCGCAGCCGTCGTGCGATGATAGGGATGTGCCGGTGCACGCAAGAACAGCCAGCCGGGGCTAGAGGTAATTTTGAAGGGTGATCTACACAATGATGTGTGCTGCTGCTGCTGCTGCTGGTGCTACTATAGTGAATGTGAGCGCGCATGCACACGTACAGTATTATAGTGGATGTAAGCGCATATATGTACGGGGAGGAGAGTACGTACGCTAAGTCGTCAGTCGTTGGTCGTTCTCCCCCTCTGCCAGGCTGTGCCACTTGGTCCAATATAATACCCGTCATAGAAAACAGGCACCAGGTCGCAGCAGTGACATTATTTCTGCGACTTGTTCCATGTCTTACTATTACTATTACTAGCTTTTTGAAGCACACGAGGTACACGGCGATGCGAACACCGTACCGGGCATGGCGAGAGATGAAGACATGTTTTCCTCGTCGCACAGGTTTGTCCGCAGCATGAATGCCCTCCCCTCCTTGTTGGTTGTTGTTGTAATGTTGGTCAGTTTGGCCGGCGGTATCTCGTTTGTGACGATTCGCTGCCCGATCATGTGACAAAGCAATACGCCACTTCGCGCGATTCTTCAACGATGCCGACACTTCAGCTGGCACTAAAATCCCAAAAACGTGAAAACACACTGAAAGACGAAACGCCGCACGCTAAATACATACCTAGTACACAAAAAAACGCGACGAGAACGCCACACGCAATTCCAACGGGGGATGAACAACAAGTATGTATGTACTTGTACCAGGACGAAGTACTGTAGTAAGAGTACATGTGAGGCTTTTTACGATAGAGATTTACCCTGTTTTTTCTGGGGCTCCTCACCTAAGGAGCTTCATGCCTCATCCGATGCCTCACCCGAAAACTGAACTCAACAAAAACCAACTTCGTCACCCCTTTTTTGAAGAATTCCGCGGCTCAAGTATACAAAAATGTCATTTTTCGAAACGAGATTGGCACTCCAACGATTTTGGGTCAAGTATTCTCGTCACTCAGAAACCGTACCAGCGGAAACTTGCTTTATCTATCGTAGAAGGCGTCATGTATTCATAGTATGTCCTGCAACACAAGCTATACCATGACAGCCATCACGAGGCGGGTATACAAGGTTTCTGCGGATCAGCTGTAGTGCGGGGGGCCATAATAAATACTCCGGAGTAGGAACAAATATCATCAGTAAAAATACGAAAATATGTGGGTTTTTGTGTGCATCGTAGGTCCTATTCACTATAGTATGTGCCCCGTAATAGTGCACCCAGTACAATTACGGCCTATTAATAGTACTCGTACAGTCAGTACCGCAGTCGGTAGCTACCCGGTACCTGGTATATACGAACAAACAACCGATCTGTTCGACAAGATTTTCGATCATACTCCATGGTTTAATAGTGATGTGGCGTCCGAATGGAATTCCACAAAAGAGGAGTTCTACGATAGCATTTCACCCTTTTTTCCGAGGCTCCTCACTTGAGGAGCTCCGTAGCTCACCCGACAACCGGCTTCAGCAAAAATCAAATTGCATCCTGATGGAGAATTCCATGGCCCATGTATACAAAAACTTCATTTTTCGAAACAAGATTGGCATTCCGACGATTTCGGGTTGAGGAGTTCTGTCATCCAGAAAACGCTTGTTTCGACAAAATGTGCTACCTCTATCGTAGAATTCGAGTGTTATGGACTCCGAATGTACCCACACGTTGGGCACAGGTAATCGATTCCCACTTGATCATCTAGATATGTCACGGCAGATATTCCTCATTTATCTGTACGTAGGATCCGGCTCATGATGTCGGGTGAGAGCCACAATTTTGGTCTGTACTTCGCACAGACAGATAGATAATACACAACCTCTCATAACTGCAGGAAAGGAGATCTAGATGATCTAACTGATCTGTGCATGATCTATCTGATCGGTCTGTGACGTGTGAATGTGCCTTGATGAGACGGACTGGTTGAAGTGGCGCAAGACTTGGTTACTCTCCGGTGGCGACATGGCCCATGGATTTACGGTGTGAGGTCCCCTGTCCTGTTATTGTAAACCCCAGAATACAAGAAACAACTCATTTTTTCACCACAGAAACACAGCTTCGGGTACATCACGATTGGACTGCTCAGGAACAACAACGTGCGATTCCATTTCTTCCGCTGAAGAAGTGTCGAACCAATACGTCCTCTGACGGAAAAACATGATGTCCTATTTGCTCTTACGACGTGAGGTGCGATATTTATAATACTGTAGGGTTATGATCGAGATTATGATAGCACCTACCTGTACCAGCAGGTACCAATGGTGTTTATTTTGGCTCCTAACGTGAGGGTGGGCTCTACCAATATATAGTAAGTCACCCAACAACCGAATTCGAGAAATATTGTAAGCTAAGCCCGATCCACAATTCAATGGGCTTGCAAATAGTCACGTGCAGCATGCATCACTGGCATCAGCTCACGAGCACCGTCACTGGGGAATCTTTGGGACATACCACTATACCATACTATAGTCGAGTACAAACCCAACCGTAGCACGGGCCTGTCACCGGGATCGGATTTTTTAGCGTTGGCGGTGTCCTCCATCTCCAGACCCTTGGTGCAACTTGGCCGACGAACATGTATTACGAGCGAATGCGAGTTTCTATAATACAAGGCGCCGAACAAAAAGGTACTATCAATACGGTACTGCACCCCTCCGGAGATCGCTTATAACCCATTTAGGACTGCAGTTCCGTTGTGGGGACAAGCTACTTGGAATTAGACTGGCTTGTCCCCAAAACGGGGCTGCACTCCTGAACGGGTTGAGCGAGCAAAAGAGCAAAAGAGCGGCCGACCGCCCGGGAGACACCAACGCACACAAGTAAACGAAAGTTACAAATATTCGCTGAGCAAATTCCTTGCGGTAGGCATACCGTATTTCATCAGTGCTATAATAATGCTGCCCTTGTTTCTGCATCTAGGCGTCCCCCCGCCGAAATGCTGCACACCGCTGGAGTATCGAGTATGCTAAGACTAGAACGACATACCAAACAACAGTAGTACATCAACAATAACGAGTCATAGACGCCCCGCCCCGCTCTGCAATCTTCCAAGTTTCCTTTCGCCTCAATGGTGTTCATTTGGCCCCCGCGTATTTCCACGGCACTGATCCATAACGTGCACGAATTCAGTACAAACACTCCCCGCCCTGAAATAGTCTACAAAATAGTCTACTCAGCAATTTACTAAAAAGTTCCAGTATACTCAATTAGCCTACTGTACCTACTGTAAATAGTTTATCCAATAGTCTGCTAAATATTTAATAGCATACTCAGTAGTCTACTCAATAGACTCATCTACTACTGCACCTGGGCGAGCCCCCGCCATGATGCTATGTACTGATCTTACATTGCCTCGACACCATGATGCTATGTACTAATCAACAATAAAAAAACGAAAAAACAAATCAGCTGAATAATTCTTGGAGGACGAAGTCCCGCCATTTGCTACGTGATTACCCCAGCTTAAAAACCTCCTCGATGCTGCAAAGGACGCACGCGTGCCTTCCCACGCCACAGATCACCAACTGCGATACAGTAGTCTGCGCACCAACTACTGTCATAGCCTACTGCAGCTGGGCGCTCTTTGGCTTTGATGGCGGCTAAAGCTGCACCAGCACTTCCACTACATAAATCAACAACGACCTTCCACGACACAAGACCACCAAAAATAAATTGTGACTCGCTTACCATATTAATAGTATTAATAGTACCAATCACTCCCCGCTCTGCATTCCCACAACGCAGACACAACGAAAATGCGTAAAATACACCCACTCCTTCGATCGGTGTCCCACTTCCGATGTAAGGTACAAATACAACTACAACCAACGTTGCCTAAGCTCCGGGGCCAATCATTCCGACCATACGAGTCACCGTATACACCCCACCACGCGGTCGGAAAGAAACTCAACCAACGACGCCCGAAACCGTGCAAAAAAGGAGGGGCTGTTCACGGATCGGGTCAAACTCTGCGGGTCAGGTCGAGTCGGGGAAGGGTGACCCGACCTGACTCGTGAGAGTTTAAGAACCTCCTGACCCGACCCGACCCGTGAGATTAAAAAACAAATCCTTACCCGCGAAGAGCCCTGAAAAAAAGCGGGTGCTGCAATGGAAGGTGCAACCCCTCCACAATTTGGCAAAGGCAGCACCTAACAGCTTGGCATGACCTGTAACAAGGCGACGGCACCAGAAACAGCAGCACGACCACCTCATGCGCCCACTACGGGCTCACCCCCGCCTGATCCCTTGCCGCCATGACTGCTACCGCTGCCATGGCAACCCCCGCAGTCGTAACACCGACAACCTCTCCGATTACTACGGTGTTGCTCTTGCGAGGCTCGTTTACGCGGGCAGTGGGCGTCGTGAAGTGCAGAGGCACCTTGTCGGTAGACCGGTATCCCTGAGGCGGATACGGGTTAAGGTTCGCGGGGGGTTGGCGCTGGCGCGGTGTACCGTTCGATGGTACATTCAAAATGGGGGAAACGAACTTGCGGAGGGGACACGAGTGCGGATACTTTCCTGGTATTGTGTAGTTTGAACGTGGTACTGGATGACGATATGCTACGCTCCATAGTACCGTTTCCTCATGACATCATGCGTGAGCCGCCTTTACCGCAACCATGCATTGTTAAGAAGGATACACAACAGAAATTGGAGACTGTGGTGTGGCTCACCTATGGTTCCAGTACAAGAAAAGGTATTTCGAAAAAAAAAACTAAAAACGACTATTAATACTTAAGACATCAATCACTACCCCGTCATCGCCGCTTCGTATACCCATATTAATAGCGTTCTGGAAAAACCAGGCGTTCTTTTATTTCAAAAATTGGTCGACCACACCAGAAGCGATGAGTTGACATATTCCCCGTTCTCCATACTCTACTACCCTAGCTAACATTTCAGCGATACGATCGAGGCTACTGCGGTATATTTATGTTGTGTGTTGCGTGATATTTTTTCTTCGTACGGGGACGCATTCATCCTTTCAATACTCCTACAAAGGGAGGTGTCCCCGAGCGAGATATCAGGGAAATTAGCTATAAATAACGCGAGAGCGCAAGTCGTCAGCACCAGCAATATCCGTAGCAACAACAGCAATATCACCACTACGACCAACACACAAACAAGCCGACGCGTCCGGTCTCTCTCGTGCTAGTCGCACCTCGGTATTGTTGAGGTGCTCGTTCTCCACCCGGAAGAAGCCCCACATAGTTCGGCGCAAGAACTCACACACAATGACGGATGTCGTTATGAAGACGGGCAGAGTGGAGCTGTGGATGAAGGGCAGGGGGTTGTGCCCCGGCGGGATAAGAGAGTATAGCCAGTTGAACCGTAGCACAAGGTCGACCAGCACGGCTGTGTAGTATGCCTGGCGCGAACGGCCGGCAAGCATAAAAAACATCAGGACAAAAAAAACAGGGCTCTTCACGGGATATGACCCCTGTGGGTCGGGTCAGTAACTTTTCGGAATCTCACGGGTCAGGTCGGATCGGGTAGGGTCGGTCGGGTCGGGTTGGGTTGGGTTGGGTTGGGTTGGGTTGGGTTGGGTTGGGTTGGGTTGGGTTGGGTTGGGTTGGGTTGGGTTGGGTTGAGTTGGGTTGGGTGGGGTTGGGTTGGGTCGGGTCGGGTCGGGTCTGGAGGTTTTCAACTCTCACGGATCAGGTCGGGTTACCCTTACCCGACCCGACCCGGCTCGCAAGGTTTCACCCCGACCCGTGAAGTAGCCTGCGAAAAAGAGCCTCGTGGCCACATATGCTGCCGGCCTGTCTGGCCGTAAATATAAAGTACATTCAGATGGCCATTGAAGGTCCAAGCGTACCTTAAATTCCCGATGATACTATTAGATAAGGGACCGGTCATTATGATCATGTCAAGACCTGTTGTGGATTTAATATGCCTTCATATACTAGTCTGTGCCGAAATATAAGCCTGATTTGCAAATGAAGCGATAGAGTTCATCACAAACCTACGAGTTCTTTGCAATCGTACGTGACACCATCCAGAGGGGCCATGTTCTTAAGGAATCCATTGGTAGGCCCGGGGATGCTCAGTCATCGTCCCCTCCCTATTTCGCGCAATTTTGCGCCATTTTCCCGGTCAGGAATATTTGTGTTTTTACGGAGCTCGTACAGGCGCTAAAATTCGAGTTTTTTTACACTTGGTTCTAATATGGTTTTTCAGCCATGTAAATAACTGCCTTTGGGATCATTGTAATAATGAATTGCCCTTCAACCGGTGGAAATACAAATGTTGGTCCGAGGTGTACTCATGTTGTGAGTGAATACACACGGAACTTTTTTTTTGTGAAAAAAAAAGGTGAACAGCTGGGCTCCGTGGGGCTCGAAAGCATGGCCTCTGATTCATACGGAGTAGTTCTCAAAGTACCACTTTCGCTATCCTCAAATCAGACTTATATTTCGACACGGGTTGGTACTAATTCTAGTGTAGGGAGCTGTTAGTCAAGACGGTCAGTCAAATTACGACCAAGTAGAATTCAACAAAAAAAAACGTTACGTGTGAAATTCACGCCGTTTTTCGTAGAATGTATGGCGTTTTTGTACACGTCTTCTATGAGCACCTGTGTGTTTCCCGCCAGATGTTTTGGCTGATCTGTACCTTGGGATATTTGGGGCCTAAGGGGATCCCAAATTTCCGGCCAAACAAAAAAAAGCACCACTCTTGGCGTAACTATGAGGACCTCTTGGTATTCATATGAAGGCCTAAACTGTCCTTCTAATTCCTGCCAGGGTGGTGCTTGGTAGTGTGTTGGCATGGGCTTATAGAACACGTGCGCAAAAAATCAAGGTCCATCCGAAAAAAAACCGGCGTGAGTGTTGAGAGGTGAACGTGACCCGTTGTGATGACGACTATTAATACTCCTATAGCACTGCCAACAAGGAGCAGCCGCATACAAGTACACCAGCTCCTCGGGTAGCAAACATCCCTGAAGCGTATTAAACCTAAAAAGGCGCAGACGACATGCGAACATCCATCACCATCATACCCCCCCGAATGGCTGCTGCTCGCTCTAACACAATAAATAGACGGGTGGCAAGCAAGGCCGCGCTTCTTTCTCGCTTTTTTCGTTCCTTAAAAAAACAACCTGGCTCGCAAACGGGGGCAAGTTCTACAGCTCTTGTGTCCCAAGATTTTCAAGATAAAAAATCGATGCACACTTCACACAACATCTAAAGCATGAGCACGGACTGATGAAAAAAAACACGCGGGTACGGCAGTCCCGATTCCTGCATGGCATAACCGTCCTTCCCTATCAGTACACCCCGACACGAACTTGTCCCCGGGGGTTGCCACCGATCAGTCCCTCCCACGCGAACCGAAAATATGGACCGCCAACGTACCGGCACAGTACTCAACGCTGTATCGGGCTTTTGATGCCGCAAACCTTTTCTCACCCCACACCGGACAGACCAGGCCCCTACAGTCAGTATTTTCGTCAAATAGTTATGGCGGGGGGGGCATTTGCAGTAAGAACCAGGACCCACGACGGACCCGAAAAGCATGTATATACCTTTACCCACTATCATAATCAGTCCTAATTACTATTAATACCAGTATGATACTGTTGTAATACATTATAGTAGTACCTGGTATGATATGTTCTCTTAAAATACGTATTTCGGGGAAAATAACTCAGTGACATGTGAGATACAAGCCAGCAGTATTTCTACGGGGTACCATAATGGATAGAACCAAACAGTCTTAGTCCAGATAGGCAAATTTATACCATAGGTCCTATTCACTATGTTCCCTCGTAATAGTGGCCCCTCTACCGTGCCGGTCCGGTTGCCCGTTATAGTGTTATAGTGCTGTAGTACCTGTGAAATCGTTTGCTTTTGCTTAATACGGGATTGACCGGTGTGGGTGTGTGCTGCGTACTACTACGACAGAGGGAGCATAGCTGTTGTATGCCATCTGCACCATCTTTCCACTCGGCTCTCACGCGTATGGATGCCGGGTGGATCGGATCTATATGATACGCGGCTCTTGCCCAACAGCCCACAACGGCAAATACACAGGATCTAATAGATTGTCTACTCCGCCCCCAGCTTCGTTCCGAGTGAGGTTGTCAGTAGTCATGAAAATCAAGGACGGAAGCGAGCATGGTCATTCTCAATGTAAAAAAGGCAGTGAGCAGCATCCGTTTTTTTTGCTATTCAAGACGGCTGCAAGCAGCGGTAGTTTCCGGGAAGAAACGAAACGCGACCACGACCGTGTAACCGGTTCCTACAAATGAACCTACCCATGGGCTCGAGAAGAGCCTCTTCTTGCGGAGGAAGCGGAACTCGGCGTGCCCGAGCCCCCAATCTTGGAGGACGTCCCACGCGAAGGTGTACAGCGTGGACACAACGTACAGGATGAACCACATTATCTGCGTCGATGAAAGCACGAAGAAAAAGGATCGAGGCACGGCTCAGTAACTAGTGTTTTATGACTTAGTCCAGCCTTGACAATAACAAAATGGCTGCTAGTCCACACTAACTCCTCAATGCATCAACCCAGAGATTTTCCAGGCGGTCGGAGTCAGGGGTATCATAGGGGGTGTAAACTCGAGAATAAATTTTGAACCATATAGTATCAACTCAGATTTTTTCCAGGCGGTCGGAGTCAGGGGTATCATAGGGGGTGTAAACTCAAGAATATTTAAAGCATTCTATCCAAGCTCGGTCAAGCCATAACCAGTCCTTGCACGGTTCGAAGCAGACACGAGAGCTATGGTGGGATAGTGTAGTGCACCTGCGTGGTCCGACGACACCACCTTGCCCTCTAGGCGCGCATGCATGCATCTCGGTGGCAACATAACATGATAATGATGATGACGGCGCGACTACGCCAACGGCAAGGATCATCAACGTATCAATAGTCAATGAATATATCAATAGCCAATAGTCAATATATCAATAGTGCCCGGTAGTCAATACCTGGTATATCAATAGCCAACAGTCAAAAGTCTAGGCCAATACCTGGTTATTATAAATAGTGATGCGTATCGAACCAGACTCGAGTCTGCCATAAAAACCGATGAAAGAGGGAAACCAGATCAACATACACGACCTCGACAAGTTCAGTACAGTGTGAGCACCAGACAGAGGGGGGATAACGGGGGACGGAGGGCAAAAAATCCTTCGGGATCAGACTTGAAAACCCACACTTCCACATTTCACACTTCAATATTTCGAAACTTCCGATACGATATCCGCCCGCATAAAGGGGTACTATCGGTAAAAAGCATACCTTGACGGCGGTGGTGGTGGAGTTTGGAGGAGTAAACACTCCGAACAAGGCCACAGTGAAGGCCATGGAGTACTTCAGGCAATTCGCCAAGTGCGGGAACCGTTTTTGAGTGTCGAGGTACCTGGCAGGCGTGTCCATCGAACGGAAGCGGGTGGCGTGCGTCAGGTGTAAAACGCCGGACAACTTCGTTAGTGCACGGCAGGGCGCGACACGTATGTAACGTTCCTGCCCACGGCCCTGCCGTGTTTCCGCCTTCAACAGCAGTGCTTTGATTGACGAGTTTCTGCAGAAAATTCCATGGCGCCAAAACAAAATTCGGTACTCTTTTCGAGCTGGCTGAAGCTGCATCAAATCTACGACCGAGGTATTTACATCCACTGACCGGGCACGACAGCTTTTTTATTTTTTGTTCCTTTTTTTCTTTCGGCTTGTTTCTTGTTTGTAAGGTTTTCTTTTTTCCATGGGATGTGTATGCCTTGCCGGTTGTATCCAGTATAATGACATGGCAATGCATTGTCTACTCTCGCTTACTGCATAGCAATGTAGTATCTTTGTGGCGTAGTTTCGTGACCACAGAACTGGTATCTCTTCTAGGATTGAAGAATCTGCACTGACACTGGCTGTGCTGGATGTCGACGGGTAGAAATAACGGTTTAGTATGAAGATCACCCACCGAGACAAATATATACCACTCCCCAAATTATCCAATTCAGTGTTCCGCCCCGTTTTGCTCTTTGGCGACAACAGCAAATCTCTCTGGGGGCGGTGGTACGAAATTAATGCACTCCTTTGTCGAGCGTGTTCAGTTAGAACATCAGAGTACAATGCAAAACTCCATGGGAAATGTAGACGCCTATTATTATTACGTATGGCGTCCCCGGTGGCTTGATGGGCAGTCCGCGCGCCTGTCAATCTTTCGGGGGTTCAAGTCCCACCGAGTGCATGCTCAGGGGCTTTTTCTTCCATAAAAGAAATTGATTAGCGGAAAGC
>JBBMHQ010067587.1:0-13239 GCA_037834295.1 Postelsia palmaeformis
TTTTTCGATAGCAGTGGTTCCAAAAGAGCATTCAACGTCAACGTGCAAGAACCAGACGATGGGCGAGACAACACCAACACCAACCTCACTTGTACCCCCGTCCTATACCGTCTGTCTGTGTCTCCCAACGCAAACATCTTGGAGTCGACTATCAATACAACGTCCTGCTCCACTGCTCACCCCCATCAGTAACCACTGTCACGTAACCACTCACACTGCACAGGACCTATGGTACATACAAAAACCTATATATTCCGATATTTCTACCAACAATATTTGGTCCTTTTTACTACAGCACGGCCCCCCGGTATACTTACGTCTGCAGGGCACCATTCATCGACACGAGCAGTACGACGTAGTTTTACTGATATTCTTTTCCGAAACTCCTGCCGCTCTGTATACAGGGCATGATCTACCCGTCTTGCTGCAGTGTAGTGCACAGCATCTATGTGTCGTGGCCCTATCTACCACCACGGAGCCTTTTTCTGCTGTCCACATTAATAGGTACCAGGTAAACTGGAGAGGGATGAAGAAACGGCACGGAAGGTGCGTGTGCTGGATGTCGACGAGTAGCAAAAACGGTCTTGGGGCCCTCGGTTATTTCGGATAGTTCCCCCCCCCCTCACCCTCGTAATTTCGAAACTTTTTTCTTGGCACAACATTTTTTTCATGTTCCAGATGTTCCTGATATTTTTGCTTTTGGAGATATAATATAATGAATATCTTCACGAATTCGGGACAAAACGCCGCTTGTTTGTCCGCCTATGTCAATATACATTTTACTCCCATTCTCTGGAATTTCTGGCGGAAAAACTGTCCGATAGTAACGACCCTCAATGTGATAAATAGACACAACTGCGTTCATGTGAGTAAACACATGACATTTGTATGTGGACACGTGCCCTTCGCCCAAACCTCCCCTCCAGATATTTTTTGGTCCTGTTGACTGCTGTGGTCCCCCGTAGTATCGAAGTAATAGGCACCTTTCGTACTTCAACATCGAAGTAAAGCGGTCTTTATTTTGACAGACACATGGGGTATATGTATGACTCATACTCAACATCAATCATTCACCTGCGTACCAATGTCCCGAAAGAAAAACTACCGAGGAGGGTGGTTTGTAGACGCTGGTGCTTTGTTACGACGGACTCGCGGACTTGACCGTAATTTTTCCTCACCGACGCAATAGGTAGGTCAACCCGAATCACACCGCACTGTATAAATCTATGAACACACCCTGCTCCGGACCGCACGGCACCGCACCGCACCGAACGGTACGATTCTCCGAAGCGGACATGCGCGCCGCATAATTCTTGAAGCAGAGAAACCGCACCCCTCGGCATGGTGCGATTCGTGTGTAATGGTCAACAACAGCATTTACCCTATCACGACTGCAGTACGGATCTGAGGACGAACTACTCAGAATTAGATTGCTTTGTTCCCAGGACTGGGACTTTGGTTCTAAATGGGTTCCTGCGAGAATCTTCTCAAATTTTTTTTTGTCTGTACCAGGTACCAGGAATGCGCTTGATTCGATACAGTAGTAGTAGCTGGTACCACGTTATCACGAAGCAGGAGGCATGAAGTAATTGTTGTTGCAATATTTACGCTTGGCGTGTCACGTATAGTACCTCTCTGTGCCTCCCTCGTACGATAGTTCGTTTTATTTTTTTTTCTTCTTTTTTTTCCGTTGCCCCCTCGCCTCATTCGTTCGGTCCTGTGTCTCGGTTGCCTGGGTCGGTGATTCGTGTGTCTACGCTTGTGACTCCCAAGTACGATAGAATGCGCGTAGCGCAAGCATCCTCGCTTCGTGACTACATTTTTTTCAAGATGGCATACACCAGGGATTTTCATAAGCACCGGTCCGGTGCCTGATGCGCGCAGCGCAACACAACACGGCTGCGACGCGTGCCGGGCGCCGCAGCCTCGCAAGCCCGACGCAGCCGCTGCCCTGGGGGGGGGGGCAGAGGCCGAAACATTGCGATATAAGCCCGAATATACGCCCAAAAAAAAAAACTAGCAGTGAGTTCAATTTAAACGCCTCCCGAACCTCGAAAAGACGGGCATCGGGATCAGAACATCAAATTCTCTAAAGGTAATACAGTGGGAAAACGGGCCTCGGAAAAAATGCTCCCGGCGAATTTCTATTGAGGGCTCCGTTTGTTATTTCCTATAAAGGCGAATATGAAAAGCGGTGTTTGATTTCGGTCGCCAAAGGCGATGGAAACAGGCATCAACTCTGTTTTGAGCGCCCAAAAGCGCGTTTTGGCTTTACTCAACCAGGCTCTCCGCGGCCATTGCGGACAACTGCCGTTTTGACCAAAACGTTTCGCCAGCGCAACGTAGCGTAGGCGACTGATTGATGCACCAATTTACGGGGGACCAACCTACGATAACACGAAAACCTGTATATTTCGCTTTTTTTACTGACAATATTTGGTCCTATTTACTGTGATTCCCCGTTATTGCGCCTTACGGTGAAGGTTTACAGCGGTTACAGGCGTGGATAACTATATATGTGCACCCACAATTTTTTTTTGTACTACTTGGTGCTGTTGATCTACGTGACCGAATCAAGCTACCGCAAGTTTCGACGGTACCGAAAAGCAGCAAGAGTGGTGCAAGAGTGGTGGCGAGGGATGAGAGGAGGCTTCGTTGCGACCCCAAATATTTGGTCCTTTTTTCTTTGATTCCCCGTGATGGCGCCTTACGGTGAAGGTTTGCCGGTGTGGAAAACTATACATGTGCACGCACAACTACCGCAAGTTTCGACGGTACCTAAAAGCAGCAAGAGTGGTGGCGAGGGGTGAGAGGAGGCTTCGTTGCGACCCCGGATCTACGGTCACGGCTGTTGATAGGGAGGAAGCAGGAAGGTAAAAGCGAAGAAGGGCTGAGATAATGAACAATATGAACATAAAAAAACGTTGACGAAAAAAAAAAAACGCGCACGCTAAGAGCCAATCGTGTGGGTGATGGTCCATCGCGTTCTCGTTTTTTCGCTCATTTGGGGTGGTTTCCTGTTATTCGGTCGCCTCTCAACAACACTTCGTACGGGGCACGATAGTAGGTACAATAAGAACCCACGGTACATACAAAACCTCTCTATTTATATAACTACTTTGAGCTGCAACAGTGTTCGGTCCTATTTACTATGGCCCTAATCAATACCAACAACCACCCCGGGTATGCTGTTTATATGAGACACAACAGTTTGCGCTAGTTTTGAGATATTTTTTGTTTTTGCCCAAAAGTGCCTCCCAGCAGGGGGTGATCACGTAATGGCGGCGGGAGGTGCCGAGTGCTTCGAAGTACGACGGGTTATACTTGACACACGAGGCACACCGACCCCGTCCGCTGGGTGGTGTGTGATGCCGTAAGCCACGATAGTTAGAACGTTTCGACGCTTTCAGGCGGCTGTCTCGCGGAGGTCTCCGCGAACCGCGTTGCGTTAGGGCGAGGCTCGACGCGCGCCAAGCTGGGCCGCGGTTGCCAACCGAATGCGGATCACGGGTGGAGGTACACGGCAATTTTCCGCTCAGCATATCAAAACAAAACGCGGGACGCACGCACTTGCCTCTCACACACACACGTCGGCGCGGGTGTGACGCCTTCTTCTCGTCGTGGTTTGAGTGTGTGTTGTTCGTTTTTTCTGCCTGTCGGCATCCAGCACAACCAGTGTCCGTGCCGATTCTTCCAAGCGTACAAGAGAGAGATAGATACATACACCAACAAGCTCACATCCCGGGATTATTGATATCAGCACGAAGAACCTACGCGGACGGCCACCACGACCTTGATCTGGTGGGTGTTGACGAGTAGAAGAGACCAAGCCCGCGCATACACACTCGTACATTTTTCAACCATGCACCGGGTATACTGCGTTAACCTTTTCGAAGACCTGAGTTGGTTGCGTTTTTGGGGGCAAAATACTCGAAATTAGAATAGATTTTCCACCAAATGAGACTGCAAGGACATGTGGGTGAAGCTGATACCTCCCATTAACGCTTTGCTCGTGATGCTTTCGTCTGCGCACCTGTTCGTTAGTCGTGCCGGAGGAAAGCATAAACGAATCTTATCATCTGTAGTAGAACGCTGAGAATCACAGGCTGAGGTGCTCGATATCCTCGGGCCCATCAGCCATATTTTTCCCGCTGTAAAGAGCCGTATCATAGTACCTGGGTCACATATCCTCAGCTACTACGTAGAATAGTCACGTGCACATGTTGAGATTTCCGAGGTTTCACATAAGAACGTTCTTGACCAAAAAGCACGTTCCCGTTACCCTGTCATAAAGTCAACGCACATTTTTATACGAGTCTGTAAGTGGAAACCGGTTGGAATTGCAAAATTTCGCGTTTTTTTCATCACCTCCCCCCAACCATTGACATTGGAAGAAGAAGTATATCGATCGGTGGTGCGTTCTCTGTTTTTTATCCCACTGAACACGGCAGTTTTGACCTCGCCGAGAAACACAAAAATAACCGCTTTCCCGCTTCCAGGAACAATTTATGAGAAGTCTGAGTGGTGCCTCCAAACTGCTGTACGTCCTGGCTTGGAATTTTTGTAATTTCTCCCTCGCTGCAGTACCAAGTGTTTTGGAGGTTTTTCAATGCAGAATCGGTTCACAAAATGATGCCCACACTAAAACTACAGATGGTCTTCGTTTTTATTCACGCACGGACATAAAACAAACACGTTTTTTTTTTCATTTTCCCGCCTTTTTGGTCCCGCCGAAAAATACGAGTCGGAACGACAAGCCGCGGACCGATTGGGCAACCGACCGATTGTCTCGAACTCTGATGACTGACGGCAGACACACATGAACAAAAACAGAATTAATTTTACCGTCCTCCCGCCTTTTTTGTTTCTTCCGTCAACAACCGAGTTGGAATAAAAGTTACCAAGATCGTTTCCTCTTGAGAGGTGATCGATACCAGGCAGTACCAGTTATTGGTTGTTCAGTTATTAATAGCGTTTCGATGAGACGTTTTAACACTAGTTGAGTGGACATGCTCACGACGGGTACAAATACTATCGACAGGATTCCGGTGTGATGTCGAGAACATAATCAAAACGCCCAAAAATACTCACGACCCTGGGCGTACCTTTTTTTCCATCGGTGGGTACGTACACCCCGACCTTTTTTTTTTATTTTGATGCAAAGTCGTGCTTCGTACCTGGTAGTCTTGTAGTATGCATGCAACCTCACAACCACCACCTGGAATGACGGGGTTCCCCCCGGTTTTCCCCTGTTTACAACGCCTTCAACATTTATATTAATTGTATTTCTAGTAGGGGGTACGTATAATTCTTAAAATTGACGATGATGATAGCAACCAACCGGAGGAAGAATCTTGGGCGTTTTGGTGTGCGCGTGTGTCTCAGCTTCTGTCCCTTGTCAAGACAAGAGTCCCGTTACCTGAAATGTGGCTGGTTGAAGTCCCTTGAACGGGACCATTGAACGGAACTGCAGTTTTCAAAGGGCTCGTATATCATATCGCTTGAGCGAACTAACTGCACACCCAATCATTTTACGCACCAGGTATTCGCTTTTGTTTCAATATTTTTCCTCATCTTTGCCTTTTCTCGTCTATGCCTTTTTTTGTTCACTCCCTCCCAGTCGTAACTGATCATAACACGGACAAGAGCAAGCAGGCTCTCCTCTCCCTGCTCTCCCCGCTAAAGTTCGTGCCTTCTACCTTGCCGCTGGTACTCGCGGTGTCACTACTTTACCACGACGTGATCCCCGAGGGCGCCGACAAACGGAAAAATGCAGACCGTCTGTTGTTCGTTTCGGTCTAAATATACATGTGACTGATTCAACGGTCCCTTCTATTTTAGTCCAGATTACCGGCACCTCCTATTGACAGAAATTCAGTGGAACGGGCCATTATACAACACGAGGTATATAAATATATGTCCAGAGCCGGTCGCCCCGGTAGAGCAGTGGCCAGCTTCAAAGACCACTGGCAGTGGTACCCGAGTTCAAATCCCATCGTGGTGAGACTTTATTTGAAAAAATTAAAAGCAACCAATTGCTGAGAGCGCCTTCGTTGCGCGGGTAGGCGGAATCCGACGCAAGTCGACAAGGGGAAAGATAGTGCTGAAATCTTCTCGCGATAAAAATGCAAGGCAAGTACCGTCGTGGGGAGGAGGGAGAAGAGCCTGCTTAGTGAACCCCGGATTTGAGTTACGACTGAAGAGGGAGAGAGAAAGAAGGGGCGAAGATAATGAATGGGATGAACGGAAAAAGAGAAAAAGGAAAGAACAAGATGAACAACCCGATTCATTCTTGCCGTACCACCGTATGCGCGGGCGTGTGCATGATCTTGACAACGGAGCGTTCTTTTTACCCATGGACATTCAGCACAACCACCCCGACGCCATTTCATCGTGTACAAATATTACAAACAAACCACGACACTACTTCTGATGAGCATTCTCTTTTCCGGCTTGTCACTAAGCAGGCAGGCTCTTCTCCCTTCTCCCCACTACGGTACTTACCTTGCATTTTTATCGCGAGAAGATTTCAGCACTTTTATCTTTCCTCGTCGACTTGCGTCGAATTCCGCCTATACCCACGCGACGAAGGCGCTCTCAGCAATTTGTACCTTTTTATTTTTTCAAATAAAGTCTCACCACGGTGGGATTTGAACTTGAGTACCAAAGCCAGTGGTCTTTGAAGCTGACCACTAGTCTCCCGGGGCTGTCCGTGGATATTTGAACTAGTTGCACACGATGCTATTGGATAATCATGACGGTTGTTGTATTCGAAATGACGGAGTGGTATATGACGGTCTGATGGAAAGTTCATGTGTTTTTTTGTTAATAGATGGTCACTGAAAGTCCGGTCGTACATTTTTTTTCCCTCGGGGAGAGAAGAATAGTCAATGAGTCAGTAGCTTTAGCTTTTCAGTCCCTTTCAATGCTGTACTGGCCTTGCTCGTGTTGTTGTGCTGTCGTACCTGGTACGCTGGCACGTCGTTTGCCTGACCCTTGAATTTGCGACTTGTTTGCAGTTTTCCTCGAAACGTGTTTGCAGTTTTCCTCGAAATATTAATCACAATATTCCCAGCATCATCTTGTATTTTTTTTTCCCCGCTTCTTCGTGTTCTAATGTTTCTCCCGTGTTTTCTTTTACTTCGGCTTTTTGTTTTTCGCCCCAAAGCCCAAATTTTGAAGTTTCTGCATATTATCCGCCCAGCCCAGAATAGAACAAAGAAACCTCAACAACCAACACGAGCAGCTCGTATCATAACCCGTTTAGCTCCCCAGTTTTCTTTTACAATTTGAACAAACCCCACTAATTCCAAGTAGTTACTCCCCGAAACGACACTGCGGCCTTGCGGAGTTTTGACCATTATTTATAATAAACGAGGTATACCAGTATATAGTTCCAAAATTGTTTGTGCTCAGGGCTCCTCGCGGGTCAACCGGATTGTCAAATATCACCGATTCGGGTCGGGAGATACTTGTAGTCGGGTCGTTTCAAACCCGGACAGTTTTGGCCGGATCACCCGACTACCCGACCCGATCATGGCCCGCGAGGTTTTGACCAGATCCGAGCCGTGAGCAGCTCTGAGAACATAGCGAGGGTTACCAGTAATGCTGTAATGGTGCTATTGACCTTTTTGGGACCGCAGACCCGTTTTTGGGAGAAAGTACTTGGAATTCGACTGGATTGTCCTCACAGCGGGACTGCTCTCTACTGAAAGGGGTCACTCAATCTGGCCGCGCACGTGCATGCCAGGGTATGAACTACGATGAGATGAGCATGTACAAGCCTCGCAGTAAGTAAATACGGTGTTACTATTGATTACCAGGTATCTACAAGGGAAGGCTGTGCTTCTTGTGCTTGTTCCACAGCTGTACCCAACTGCTGTAAAAACAAAGTGCCGACTGCTGTAAAAACAAAGTGCTTCATTTAGAGGTTTCGTAAAATGCGTCGAAAACTTGGATGGTGTGTGTTCTGTGCACGCGTATGTCGGATACCTTTAGATATGAAGGTATATACCTGGTATATATCAGCGCAGCTGTTACTGTTCAACTTGGAGGCGCAGTACTATCACCCATTGTTTGCACCTTTTGGACGCTCACGAAATATGATGTCACTTGTCAGCCTCGAGGAATACTGCCGACGGACGTGGACAAACACTTCGGGGAGCTGATAATCCTTGTTTTGTTATCATGATCCTGGTTTTATTACTACATTACTGCCCCGTGTGTCAAGCGTATGTTTGATTCAACCGGAGTCTTGCGTCATGTCTCGCCGGCAAAAAATCATACACTACATCCGCTCTCGATTGACTGACTACTGCTCTACTGCTGGACAATTCATTTTGTCGTGGTTCCTTTCGTTGTTTCTCTCTTTACGATGTATTTTGGTTGCTGGCGTATGTACCCAGTGGTATATGTGCTTGTCGTACCCAGTGCGAGGGCATGGTATTGCGTTGGCCAATGCATTACTATGTTTTGTTATCTGTCGTAGTTTGTGACCACAGAGCTTGTATCTCTCTAGGGTGGGAAGAACCAGCACGGACACTGGGAATGCTGGATGTCGACGAGGAGAAGAACACTTGAATGTGAAGAACACACACACAATCGCTCTCGAGCGCAACCCCGCAAAAAAACTCGTATCGTTCATATATGTTTTTTTTTCGGTGGAATCGAATCTTCTCGATCGCACAAAGCCCGCGTTTTTTGTTTTGAGGGCCAATATTTCTAAATAAGGTATACTTGATGCGTTTGAGCCAAAATAAGGTACATTTCCAAATTTAGTGAAAAACGCCGCCACTATTGATAGCGGTGTTATACTGCCCAAAAACACTATTAATAGTAGAAAAATAACGTGCCCAGTAAAGCATCGAGAGCGTGCCACAGGGTCTTCGAAATCTGAAATGTTTTGTTTCTACTGGTTTGTATCAATAGTACCGCGGGCTCCACTACTAATACTCGGACCAGCAAATAAACAGTTTCGATGGGCTTCGTTGGTTTCTCGCCGCGGCGGGATCGCCGAGAGTATTATATGAACCTCAGCGCGTCCCCAATCCGTTGCCGTCCTCGCGGAGGTGCTGTTGCGTTTTCTCCACATTGAACCGTTCCTTCTCCCCGTCGACATGCAGCACAACCAGAGTCCGTGCCGATTCTTCAAGTCTTGAGAGATATTTGAGGTTCGTGGTCACAAAGCTACGCCACGGAGATATACTAGAACGGGGAGGCCATACTAATAGTAAATAGGACCAACGGTGAAGACAAACACCTACCTGGTATATATTTCGCTATTTTTACCAACAATATTTGGTCCTATTAACCATGGTGTTCCGTAAATATCAACTTGTTTAGAGAAAAGGAAAAATGAACGGAGTATCATACACGTCGTAACTATTGACTCATGGAGCACATCGCAGCAGACCCCCGAAGAAGATAAATTGGACCAGCGCACGCATGCATGCACGCATGCATACAGATACGTACTTTTCTAGCACGTACGTTCGAAGTATCCAGAGTTGATACGTCCACAAAGAAGAATTTCAACCGAGCGAGGGCATGGATGCGCAAACGAGGAGAAAACAAAGTAGTGTACACGTGGTCACTCAAAATTGGCTGATCAGTTGGAAATCGAGAGCTAGACAAGGTAAAATATACCAAGTATACCTTGGCTTTTTTTAGTTGAAGTAGCACAGCAGTTACGATGGTCAGCCTGGTCAAAAGGAGGGCTCGCTGGGTGTGCTTCCTTATTAGCTTTGAGTAGTCTGTAACAGATTTTGGCCGAAAAGTGGCATAACATATCTGATTTTGGCTCTAACCCTGGTTTTCATCCGTATCGTGCATCGGTGGTGTACTCCGTTGTTTATTTCGTTGTTTTCTTACTGTGAAATCAGGTTACAAATGTTTTGTACGAATGAACGTCTTCCTTCATACTTCCTGTACGGTATACCGTGAATTGGCGGTAAAATTGCCGGCATATCGACGTCCATGACAGCCTATTTCGTGGTGTAGAGTTTTCGAGTTGGATCACGGGGAGATTGCGTAAAGGAAAACTTTCTGCACGTGCGAGGAGCGAGGGTGACCTCCGAAACACGGGCAACTTTTTGCCGTGTTGTGCAGCAGCAGCAGCAGCATGAGCCCCAACCACGGCGGTAACTCCACCACTTATTTTGTTCTCGTTGCTGCACCGAATGCAAGGCACGGAGGGGAGAGATACTATCCTACCTCTGTCCGAAGTAAAAGGAACGAAATACATACAATATTTTCATGCCTGTGATACATAGTTTTACCCTTTCACCTTGAGTACTTGAACTACTGCTGTTTTTAGTACTGACGCTTCTCCTGTGGCCAATAATACAACCGCTGCGATGTCAAATCACGAAAAAATACGCCCTCTCGGCCCCGCCTTTCCCTCTCCCCCTTTACCGCTTCGCGCCCCCCCCGCCTGACCGCGTCCCCCTTTGCTGGTGCTGCTTTTTTTTTCGCTGTTGCTGCGTTTTTGCAGGCTGCGAGAAACTACAGCGGGGTATACCGCTACGGGATGCTGTCCCTCTGGCTGGTGGTGTCCGCCGTCATGATCCTGGACCGGTTCTACTGGAACGTCTGGCCGCGGCAGAGTGTTTGCACAGACGGGTGCGGTACCGACTCTTTCTGCCCGATGGACGAGGTGACTATCTTTTGTCGGTATCATCATTTTGCTTGCCATCCGACGATGCGCATGGAGCATGACCTTCGACGTTGACAGCTCGAAACATTCCTGAAACGAAAAAAAATCACCGGAGGCAAAGAAGGATCTCTGCCTACGAGTATGCACAAGGTCTCTACAGTACGAGCAATGTGTACTTCCCTCTATGCTATATCCACGATACTCTTATTCGTTGTCTTGGCTCCCCCTCCATCTCAATATGTACCCTTTGCGTTGCGTTCTTACATCCCAAGCCGCATGTATCGTTCAAGGAAAAAAAGAGGATGTACGGTAACATACGACAGCTCGAATGGTCATTTTACCTTGAAGCCTATTTCCGACGGGATTTTTGGTGTGATAACTCCGTTCTGTTCGCATCTTGTTTTTCTCGTGTTCGCTTTCTTTATCTTACGTCCGTCCTGTCATGGGGGATCATAGTAAATAGGGTGTATGATACACACAAAGACCCTTATAGTAACCCCTTTTTCCAAACAATATTTTGTCCTATTTGCTATGGCCCCCCGGTGTTACCCCGTGTGCACTCGTAGTTGAATTGAAACCCTTGGTCAGACGTACCAGAGGCTCAAATCTTCCCCCCCTCCTCTCCCTCCAACCGTCTGGTGTGGATCAAGCGAGCCTCGGAAAAAGGTCCACACGGGGCCGTGCGATAACTCGCATCCCCCTTCCGGGTTGAGTCGACTTCGAAGCGTACCACTTCTGCCGGGGGAAAAAAAGGGCAAGTTCACAAGTCGTTCGTTCATACACTACCATCCCGTCTCTATCACCCCTTGACAGACAGCAACTTTGCCATGACACGCCTTGACTTGACACCAGACGACTAGGTTTTAGTCTCGAACACTCGGTTCGACATCCTTGACAGCGCACGTTTTGCCTTGCCTGACATGTCTAATAACATATTTGATCCTGTCCCTAACTGTATCCGAATGTAACTACCATTTTTTTCAAGTTATCACGCGGGGCCATCTAGTAAATAGGACCTCATTTTTTACCAAGCACCTATTTGTTTGCCTATTACTAACAAGAGTTTGTCCTATTTACTTTAGTCCCCCATAGCAGTACGGAAAAGTTCTCATTCCAAAATAGTTACCTGGTATTATACAGGGACATACGGCGTCCCCGGTGGCGTGATGGGTAGTCCGCGCGCCTGTCAAGATCAATTTCGGGGGTTCGAGTCCCACCGAGTGCATGCTCAAGGGGCTTTTTCTTCCATGAAATAAATTGATTAGCGGAAAGCGCGAGAGCGTGTGGTAGCTACATTCGATGAAAATCGACGAGCAGTGGGAATGCTGAACCCTATGCGCGATGAAAGATAAAAGGCACGTACTGGGGGGGAGAAGGAAAGACACCTGTGACCACGGCTTGTCCATAAGGGCGTCGAGGGTAACACCTCCTACGAACTAGGCTGGGAGGTAAAAGCGATGATTGTAAAAATAAATAAAAAATACTCCGTATGAAAAACACGCGGGCGGGGCTTGAACTTCTGTCCAGAGTAATGAAAGTGGCACGCGAGTCTCAAAACCTTGGGCGCTTGTGATTCATTGACGTCCTAACGTGGCTCAAAAAGCGGCACGTTTTGTCCTCCGGATGGCGAGAGAACGACAAGAACCGACAGTTATTACAACCTTCTTTTTTCATTTTTCTCTTTTTCCAGCGATCGGAGCGTTAAAAACATCACACAACCGCAGCCCTGTTTGGGAGACAAGCCACTCTAAGGGTCAATCCTATCGGAGGGCTTGTCCCTCCAAATTTTCACAATCGTTTTGCCCAAATTTTCAATTTTCTATATTCTCCTGATTTATTTTTGCAGAAGTACTACGTGAATTGTGAAAAACTCGACTCTTTTGCTCGTGAAGAATTTCACGAAAAGTGACGGAACGCCTCCGTATGTTGACACATACCTCGAATTATTCCAAGCTTGAAGTTGTGGAAAAAACGCTCTCATCGAATTGGAGCCCAATTCTCACGACAGTAATTTGTCCCCGAATCGGGACTGCGGTCCTGATACCCGAGAGGGGAGAAACGCCTGTTTTTTTTCTTCTCGGCGTCCATCACAGCAGTGTAACGGCTTTCGATTCTTCTCCCTCTCGCCTCGCGTTGAACCCACACGTATACACAGTACCACGCTGTCCCACCATATAAGCACCGGTTATACACTTATCGCTCTATCAACGGCCTTTCTGTTTCTTGTTCCATGTTTTCTTCGAGCCGCCCGCGTAAAGAACACCTTCTCCTGTAAATAGCGACAAAAGGTAGGGGGACATCGTTCCATGTTGTTTGGGGCCTATGAAAACGCGTACGAGCACCAGGTGTTTCTTTTCTACGTGTACGTCTTTTTTCCCTCATTTTTTCATCCCGTCACATGATGTTGTACCTTAATGAAGTACTGCTGCTGTGCCTCTTTGTTCGCTTCTTGCTGTTGTTTTGATTTCGTTTCGTGTTGCGTGTGGATAGGATCCGGGATGTCTGAAGGATGGGCCGTGGTCTGTGAAGGTGTTCGACGTCATCGCTCGAATCAGCTCAAGGCTCATCATCTCCACCACCTCGTG
>JBBMHQ010067598.1:0-13577 GCA_037834295.1 Postelsia palmaeformis
AGCTTGAGAGGAGAGGTCAACACGGTTCATGCCGCGGACCTCCAACCATCCGAAATCTAGTCCGGTGGGATATTTCAAGCATGACTTTGAGAGGTGTCCTTCCTACATGCGTGTTCCGAGGTCTACGACCGATACGTCTTACCCTGTCCGTGACAGCTTGCTCTATACATATTAGCGTTGGAAGGGTCCTAATGTTTCCGCCAAGAGTGATGCCTGATGTACGATAGCCCAACTGAATCACACGTGCACTGGAGGCGAGCCCCGTGGCCATTAAACTAAAAGCATCAGGGGGTATCCATAGCGAGGGAGATGCCAAACGTACTGGGCACGCCATTAAAACATATACTTGAAGTTTCAAGCACATGTTTCGGAATGTTGCGTCGGGAATAAGGGCATTGGTGTTGCCGAGAAAAGAAAAAAGAGACGAATCAGAGACAAATTGAAAATACCGCATCCTCCAGACAACCTGAGACATACTGCAACAAGGTGTCACTGTGTATTCACGGATGGGCTGATGTTGTAATCAGAAACCACGATGGACAAAAAAAACATGTGTATCCCCCCATGTTTACAGACCATAATTGGTTCTGATTGCAGTAATGCCGGTCCCTCTATAGTAGTGCCGGTATGTATGCACCAGCTAACAATACCAGCACTATAGCGGCAACCGGTCTTACTACTCGGCACATGGTTAGTCTCGTCCGTGCCAAGCGATTTTACAGGCAATATACTCGTAGCGGACAGGCGGCACTACTCCACCGGCACTTTGTTTAAAGGGAACGGCACCACTGCCGTACCACTGCCGTACACACTCGTCCGTACCTCGTCGGAAGATAGAGCGCTAAGGAGGTCTTGCTTGTTCGCAAAGATAAGCACGGGGATACCCCCGAGCTTCTCCTCCTCAAGAAGCTGCCCCAATTCCACCCCCGTCTGTGCTTACAGTTGAAACGATAAAGCGATGGGGAGGAGAAGACGAGCGGTGGGAGAGGGCGGAGTGAGAGGAATGGAGGGGGAGGGACGAGGAGGCAGGCGTCAGCGGGGGGCAGGGGGGGCAGAGGGAGCAAGAAGGGGGGATGGGGTTGGCATGAGCGTAGTCGTATGACCATAGACCATAGACCATAAACCATAGACCCTCGCATCCCTACAATGCCGGAACGGAGCACGTTGGGTTTACACCTACCAGATAGACATTGATTGCATCAAGCGCGAAGCTCCGTGAAAGGCGGGAGGGGGGGGGGGAGATCGAGAGAGAGAGGGGGGTGGGGCGGGGGTACTCATTATCATGCATGGTCGTAGTCGTATGACCATAGACCCTCGCATCCCTACAATACCGGGACGGAGCACGTCGGGATTTTACCGACCAGGCAGACATGGCTTACACCAAGCGCGAAGCGCCGTGAGGCATTGAGTGAGTCGCGTGAAGAGTGGCCTGCATCCTTTGAAGAACCTCTTTTGAGGCGGATGTTCTTGCATATGGATGACAGCACCAATGGATTGCTTAAATTTCTGGTGTGGCCAGTTCCAGAGACAGCACAGGATTTACCGTGTAGCTGCCTCGTGGATGCCTTCCTATATACGCACGACGTGATACGAAAAAGGGGGGGTGGAGGTGGGGAGGGAGAGTGCCACGAACGACTGGAGGGCAACCAAAAACGTTGCAGAAGTCGACGAGGCGCTGACTGCGAAAGAAGACTAGCTTAAAAAAATCACATACCAATGGCCATCAAAAGCGGAGACAATAATTTCTGGCAGCGCCATTCTGCAGATCGCCCCACAGGGTCGAACGTCAAGACGCGTTAGAAAGGCTTTTTTCAGGTACGTACTCAAAAACGTTTTTTCGACCAATGACATATTTCGTAGTTTGTAGTTTCGACCAATTACATACTTTGTAGGGCCGGCTACAGCAATGCGGCCACCACAGATATAATATGTACACCACGCGGAACTGAGCCCAAATCGGAGAGACTTGGACTTGCACGAGTGGCTCGAATGTTCGGACCACGAAACGATAGCAGCGTCCAACGCCCGATAATAGAGCCGTTGAAGGACTGCAGATGCGCAACCCAGCGGCTATTAATATAGCTGCTGACGCATGGTACGATAGACTTGCGCAATATATTTTCTGAGGGGAAGGTACTCACATCAGGAGGTCTAAGCCCCACCCAAAACCTGGGGCCTTGAGAGTAACGAGAGGAAAACCTCGATGGACGACGCCATGGTCATGGCAGCGTATCGAAAACACTATAGGGTAGAAATTATATTACAGCGATAAGGCATACCAGGTGGTGACACCTGGGGCAATTACCCAGTCGAGGAGCCCCGTCAGAAACAACTATTTGCCTTGCGGGGCAAAAAACAGCTACCCCTATCGTAGAATGCGTTCGCTGACGCAAGCAAAAAGGAAACGTCAACGCATGTCTGGTATGCTTTTTTCGTCGAAGATAAGCCGCGACACAATAGTATTGTACTCTAGTATTCGTGGCTTGCTGTCGCGGAGGGGTTCTCGCTTCCAGCGACACATGTGGACAAAGCTACGACCAAAACATATCTCATTCTTCGTTCTCCCTTTCGAATGATCTCTTTTGCGTTTTACGCCTGGCCCGCAAGCGGCGCTCCTCAACATGAAACCTCTCCCACACTTTCCGAGCACCAGCCATGTAGCTCTTAGCCACTACCAACGCAAGCATGTGTTATTTATACCAAGCTGCCAAGGCTGAACAAACGAAAACTTCCTGCGTTGGCCTCCTGCTTTTGTGCTGGCTTTCCTTGGTTTTCTTGAGGAATATTCAAGGGCGATCAACATTGAGGCTACTGCTGTAGTTCAAAAGGCTATCGTACTCCAGTAGTATACTGCCGGCCAAAGCGTTTGCTCTTTGATATTGCTTCCCTTGGTATTCTTTTTTTTATGAGTGTTTATGGTTGATCAACATTGGAGCAACTAAATCCCAATAGGATAGTGTAGTCGGATAGTCTACTGTGGGTAAACAGGTTGGTTTTGGGTTGTGATTTCCCTTGGTTTTCTTATTTCGAGAAGTGTTCGTGAGTGATCAACGTTGAAGCTTTTCAGTCCAGTAGGCTGTTCGAGTCCAATCGTCCACTGTGGGCGAATAGGTCTGCTTTTTGTTTTGATTCCCCTTGGTTTTCTTCTTTCGAGCAATAGTGCGAGTGGTCAACGTTGGAGCTTATGCTGCATGTGATGGTATCACGTTCCAGTAGCTATAAAGCGGTGCAATACGTGCCGGTATGAGAGAACGTGACGTGATACTAACGGAAACGTCTCCGAGGATTGTGTTAGTATGAGGAAACAGTCAGATACAATGAGAGCACGTGACGTGCTAGTAACAGAAATATCCAGTAGATTGTACATGTGTAAAGATACATGATTTAGGGGGCAATCTGGTACTCGACTGCCCCCCTCTGTGGTACTCTGATCTCGCACTTTATCATTGAGCTTCCTTGGGATACGCAACAAGAAGAACTTGACCAAGAAAAAGCGTGTCCTCGCCAGCATCGACATCCCTACGCCCTTCTCTATAAGGCACTTCATTACATTGGGCTCGTCGGCAGGACTTCGTCACCACAAAGCCTGGCGCACCTTCTCCTCTAAGTTATCTTCGTGTACTTACTCCAACAGCTCAGCTTGTGAGCGTCACGAACTACTTCGTTTTCAGTAGTTCAGCGAGATCAGAGTCAATTTTGTATGTGCATCTCATTGTATTAGTAGACCGGCCACAGCATTTCAAAAGCTTTCAGTCAGCCAGCAGCGTGGCGGACCACCGCAGCTTTAGCGCAGTCGCTCTCCGACCGCGGCTTCGCGATCGCCCGCCTGATACACCCAGCTTCTGAAGCTGGCTGTAAAGTAGATGCGCGAGAGCTGTGGTGGCATATCTATAACCGAGTAGGTCTGTTCGTATTCGTATTATTTTATTTTATGTTCGTGTTATGTGTACCACAAGCACAGTAGTATTGGTAGTAGCTTCGTACCAGTAGTCTTCTGTTGCTTACAGGTACCTTGAGTGGGGTTGGCTCAGCTCATACTACTGCCCCGTCACAACCTAAGCGTGATCCACTGCATGTACTCCGAATACCTGAGCAGGTATAACGGTACACCCGTCGTACACACCCGATGGGCTTCCACGTTTCTCGCAGACATAGCGGTATCCGTAACAGTAAAGCGTACCAGGTATCAGGCACTACGTACCACGTATTTTCGTTGTGTTTTGTGTTTGTGTGTGTGTGTTTAGTTTGAAATTTACTTTTTTATGCTAGGCACAGAGTCACTGTATCGCCACGAGGGGCGGCTTCATCTAGTTTGTCTCGAATAGCCGCGCCTTCGACTCCCCTTTCCGATTTCTGGGTTGGTGTGGCCGTCCTCCTCGATCGTGGTGTGGTCTGCATCTACGACTTTTCAGGGTGAGCTGATGTGATGGCATCACATTCCAGTTGTAGCTATAAAGCGGTGCAATACTTGCCGGTATGAGAGAACGTGACGTGATACTAACGGAAACGTCACCGTATTGTGTAGGTATGAGGAGACAGTCAGATACAATGAGAGCACGTGACGTGCTAGGAACGGGAATATCCAGTAGATTGTACATATATGAAGATACACGGTTCAGGGGACAGTCTGGTACTCGACTGTCCCCCCCTGTGGCACTCTGATCTCGCACTCTATCATTGAGCTCGCTTGAGATAAGCAAACAGAAGAACTTTGCCAAGAAGAAGCGTTTCCTCGCCAGCATCGACATCCCTACGCCCTTCTCTATAAGGCACTTCATTACATGCACATACCAACATTTTCGGATGGCAAACGCAACAATCATGCCCCTAATAAACAACAGTTCAGGGCTATGCTCGTTTTTCGTCAATGCTGGGAAAAATCATACCACTTCTGTCAGTCCGTAATAAAACGTAGACATCGACCGTTTGGACAGGAACATTAATACGCCGAACGAATCTTAAAATTTACGGACAAAATGGAGTGGTAAAGTTATATTGAATTTCTTCTAAACCCCGTGCCACCCCCCCCCCCCGATCCGAAACCCTGATTTGTTTTGCGTCTCACCTCGTCCATGCGCCGCCTGTCCGCACTGTCAATAACATAAATCAGGGCGTCGGTCTGGTCGAAATAGTTACGCCAGTACGGCCGAATCGACTTTTGCCCTCCGATATCCCAAACGTTGAGCTTGAAGTCCTCGTGCATGAGGCTCTTGATGTTGAAGCCCTGCAAAGGAGGCGTGAAGAGGAAGGGGAAGGGGGGCATGCCGGTAAGTTTATTTAGCTCACGTGAGCGGTGACACTCTGCCGCGTGAGGGATGGGCCCGTCTTGTCGTGGGTCGATGGTTTATTTATCAAGCCGAGCCTGTGAACCCCTCCTGTTCTTCTCCTCTACCGCTGCTATTGATAGAAGAGTATGTAGCAGCTGTAGACCCTCTCCGTAATATTGTTTATAAGTATTCGGTCATGGTATGTTTCATCACATGTATATAGCCCCTCTTGCCAGAAACACGCGGTCACATATATATATATATATATATATATATATATGATTTTTTAACAGACTCGATCAGCTATCCTTACCTCACCATATATAAGGGTATAATATTACGGGTGGCCATAGTAAATAGGACCAAATGTTGTTAATACGAGGGACCATAGTTAACAGGACCAAATATTGTTACTAAGAATAGGTAAATATATAGGCTTTTGTGTGGACCCCAGGTCTTATTAACTATGGCTCTCCGTAATAGTAAAATATAGAAATATATAGTTTTTGGTGTGTAACGTACATCCTATTTTCTGTAGCTCCCCGTAATAACATCTTTGGGTCAAAATCTTACTGTATGACGGACCGGGCTCCTTTACCCAGCACCGTTAGAATATACCAGGTATACCAATAGTGTTTTAGAACATGATTCGTGATACACCTACAGCAACCTTCCGGGATGGCCATAGGGTTCGCACTTTTTTTTTTTGCTCTTCTCAAAATCATATTTTTAGCAAGGGGTATCACTAGAGAGCTCTTGTTCAGTCAAGAAAAGCCTCGGATGAATTAGGTGCTCCGCACCCCCTATCATGCCCTACTGCAAAAAGTATCCCACACTCAATCCAAGTTGTTTGTCTCGAAAAGGGCGGTACAGTTCCAACGGGGGTTATGCGCGCCGAGGTGGAGGCGATGGTGGCGTGTGTTGCTTGTAGGGCCAGCACCTACTTTGGTAGACTTTATGAGGGTGCGTTCTACACTAAATTCGGTGTAAAAGCTCCTGGATTTTGATCATGTTTAGTACATCTCAGCACGTTTTTCTTATTGCTTGTTTTCTCACAGTAGAATACATCCCTCTGGACGTAAATGTTGGGATCGTTTGTTGACAAATCTAAATACCGAAATAATCCCTATGTTTTCGTCCAGTGTGGTATAGAGCATGCCACCTTATACCTGGTGGGTATTTCTGCCTGCACCCAGAGTTTATGGGGAGGAAATGTTGTTGTCGTCATACTGCTGTACGTAATAGTGGTTGGAACAACTAGTGTAACTGGCGTCAAAGCTGTTGTTCTATCTGGTATGCCGTGAGCGTGGCCTTCACCGTGATCACACGGTAGTGGATCTGCTTCGTACGGCTGTCCTATATACCAATACGAAGTACGTACAGAGCAGTACGTCGCGATGGGAAACACGCTTCTTCCGATAGGGAGACGAGGTGTCTCGAGAGCGATGTACAGCACGCGAGACAGCACCGAAGAGACCGGGAGTCACCAACAAAACGGGTCGGGTCGACCCTGGCGGGTCAAGTCGGGCCGGGTCCGGTGACGGTGATCGGATCCGATGCGTGAGAACATAAAAATCTCCTGACCCTCGACCCGACTCGACCTGATCCAACCCGACCCGTGAGATTTCGAAACCTTCCTGACTTGGCCCGGGGGTTGCTTATTGGGGTTGTCTCCCGTGAAGAGACCTGAAAAAGTTGGCTTGAGACTTTCGTCGCTTCGTTAAAGGGGAACCCGAAAAAGTCGAGAGTTAGATGATTGATATGACAGCATCGGCGAAACGAAGGAACCAGAGCTCTACCCGGGGGAGGGTGGTGTTTGTGAGCAGCTCGATGTGCCACACGCGCGCAGCACGGTGATAATCGTAGGTGCATACTGCGGCACGCTCTTCCTGCAGCGTAGACACGCGATTGATGTAAGATGATAGTATCGCACTCCCTCTTCGCGTTTAGGGGGCGCTCAGTATATAGTGTAGTCTTTACCTGGTATGGGTTATGAAAATCCCTTTTTCATAATGAAGATACTGCTGTACCAGCAGTTTATCGTTAAATCGAATGTAAAAAAAAGGTAAAAGGTAGGACACAGCCTGGCTCACAAAATATCTCTTGCCTGTGACCAAAAGTAAGAGTGTTTTTTTCAGGGTGGGTCCTAACGAAGGAAACGAAAACGAAAAGGAGAGCGGACTAGAAGACGGAGAGCAGAACTCAAGAGCACGTGAGTTTTACTGGTCAACATGAAGGAATAGAAATAGAGATCCCGGTACCTCTTTTATCCCATCTGTTTTTTAGTCCCAGAGCACTTAACTGTTACGGAATGGGTCTGGAACAAGCGAAATATGGGTTGCCTAGAGGCGAAGAGGAATACAAGAGGAGCGGAGTGTTGGGTGGCAGTTGCGATAATTTTTCTACAACCGTTTGGCGAGCGCACGATGGCCGAGGTGGTGCATGCGGCTGCAACGTGGCTTGCCTCCTGTCGGTGCGGGCATGTATAGGTAGGGTATAGCAAAGGGGTGCCCTCGCAAGAAACCGGGGGACCAGGAAGTGGCTGTGGCGGCGAGTTTTTCGACATGAGTGCCCCTCAACATTCAAACATCTGCCATCGGACAGCGATGGCCGAGACGAAAACTTCTAGAGCATTCCGATGGGGGGTTGGATCACGAGAACGGCTCGCTGTGAGGGGTGCCTAGCGTGTGTGAGTTGTGGCTGTCCACCATCCACCGGCGTTGTTGAGTGCTATCGCCGGGAAGAACCTACTGTGACGGTATACTTATTGTGAAAAATTGCACCGCGTAAAAAACCGACCAGGTTTCTTGTTTATCTTTCGTTTTTTCTCTTCGTTTAATTTCTCGATAGAGTTCAAAGTGCTGTTTGTTTTACGAAAAAGCGAAAGTCTTTTCGTTTACTTCGTTTTTTTGTTTTCCTTCTTCCTTGTTAAGACCAGCCCTTCGGGTTGTTTTGTGTTGTACTGGGCATGTATTGCAACTTTCCGGCTTTTGAAGATAGTGCGGGACACAGCAGTCTGGTTCATAACAGATCTGGACAGATTATCGATTCCGACTTTGATCATCTACTGTGGCTAGTTGAGGGCAGGTGGATTCCTGATTCGTATCCTGTTGTGATCTAGTTCATGGTGCCGGGCGGGAGTCGTAAGATACACACTGCTATCTCTGCAGGCATACCCACCACAGTGCGTTGCCTGATCTAGCACATATTTCCTGGGTTAGATATATGCCGTATACAGATTCTGCACAACGTATCATAGCGGCAGATTGGGAGATCTAGATGATCGATACCGTGATTTGTCCGGCGTGCGAAGGGAGCTGAAGACACACACGCGTGTAGCATGAAGCCCTGCACACCTTGGGCAGACCTATCATGATCTGTATATCCACAGATAGCTCATTTACTTATAAATTATTCACCTGCCGTTGTCCCAAGATTGTGCAGGATCTGTACCGTACAGATCCCACCAAGGAAATAGGTGCTAAATCACGCAGATTATACGAGTCCATCCGGCGGCATGAGCTAGATCATGCAGTATCGAGACTATAGGTCTGCCTTGCAAGATCTAGACCATCAACTGAGGGAATCGATTATCTGTCCTAGGTGTGATCTATTGTCGGATATATGATCCACGCTCATACGACAACAAGATCACGCCTTTACCCCCTCCACTTACTTGTTTTATCGCCACACATGCATCTCAAAGGTACCAAGGGTCCCCAACGGTCTGTGTGAGTTAAATTAGTGAGCGCGCCCCTAAATACTACTTCGGGTGTGGGGACACTAATCGAAGAAAACAAAAAAGGCCAGGTGTAACGTATCATTCTTACCGAGGGGTTGTGTATGAAGGGCACGGTGTGCGTACAAATGAAAACCGCGGCTTTACGGTCATCATAAAGGAAGTTTTGAGAGGAACAATTTTCGACAAGTTTTCGTGCGCATAAACTGACGAACTTCGTTGACGGATCTCGTTGCGCACGGTTCCACGGGGCGTGCACACGCTTGAGATAAGAGCGATCGCGTACATGGCGAGCGAGGATGCACCGTAGGCAATGGCGTGGCCGCGTACAGTAGTATGAAGTGCGTTGGCTTCTGCACAGCGGAGTGCGTACACGCACGTACGTACGTACGGATAGTACCGGTGCGTGGTGTGTAGAGTACAGCAGATGAACAAGGGCCCGCTCAATTCATGGCATGGACGCCGCCTGCTTCAAGTCTGTCTTCGTTACTGGTATCCATAGTGTGTCGTAGATCCCGTCGTGCGGCGACTGGTCCACAGCCGGGCGTTCAGCCCCCCCCTCCGCTAGAGACAGCTGCGGTAACTACTACAAGTCGTTCGTACACAGCACAATTCGGGCTGCCTTCGCCGAGTTGCCGACGCCGTTTCGGGACGCCATTTGCATCGGTTTGGGGCGCAATTGCGAGGGGGTACTGCAGTGCAATACAGACCGCCGCGTTTGTCCTACAATCTTTGTCGTTAACTGTGTGTCGCATACCACCGTCCATTGCCGACGCGAGGTTAGCCCAGAGCGCTGTGGTAAAATTCCCCACCGCCACGGGCTCCAAAATAAAGAAAGAGTGCGCGATTGTCTACAACAGGTGAAAATCGGCGAGCAGTTTTGCGTCCGTGACTATTGGTGTCCTGGCGCACAGGATTGTGGTGGGTTGTTAGTCAAGCATCGTAACTACTGAGCTAAAATTCAGCGCTGACTACAGTTCAGTAACGCGAAACTCAGCGGCTATGGTGCGATCTAACACAGGAAAGTGGTAGTGCCTCGGCAATATTCCGTTACCGACTCTGGATTGTATCGTGGGGAACTATTACTACTGCACTGCTGCTACTCACTTCTTTACACACCAGCTTGCCCCTTCTCTTGGTATTATATGTAAGAACATGTGTTTTTTTCGCCTGCGGCATGTATTCTTCAGTTTTGTGCTGTATTGTCTTTACCTTACCCAGTACATGCACACGTATTATACAGGCGTACTATACAGGAGCGGTCGACTATTATCGCCTTTCACTGCAAGCGGAAATATAAGGAATGCTTGGTATTCATAGATATACTCCAACGGTCCTTACATTTCCGCCTAGGATAGTACCTGTTATACGACTGATGTTGCACTTCAAGGGCCATGTATGAGACCTCACGATGCAGTGGTGACAAATTACTTGGAAATTTGAGTAGTTTGCCCTAAAACGGGACTGCTGTATAAAAGATACACGCGCCACGCGTACAATCATGTTGCCGGAACAACGATGAAAGCGTCTGGCAAACGCTGCCTTTTACATACCACACCCTCTGCGAACATCTCCCCCCCCCCCTCCCCCCGACCAACTATGTACACGGCGGGGATCTCGTGCGTGCAAATCCACGCTCTCATCGGTATGTAGTGGGGTATCACGCACTCAAGGGCCCTTTCCCAGAGGTAGCATGGCATTTTTATACGCCAGGTATGATACAGAGAATCAGGTACCTGGTACGTATGCACTATTCGTAGACTCGAGTGGAAGCGCAACTGATATGATTCACCAGGGTAGTCACCTACCAGGTACTACTTTTCATACTGCTGTACTACGGAGTAGGGGGGACAAGCGGCGAAGACATACTCCGCTACAGGCTTCGGACCGCATGCCGCATAGTCACACCGTCAAGCTGAAGGGCGCTCATGAGATACGCAACAACAGCAGTAGTACGGGTGCATGGTACTACTGCACGTGCTTGCAGTGTATAGCACGATATATATATATATATATATATGTGGCTCGGCGTGCATGGGGTTCTTATATTTGAGAACAGGCGAAGTTGTTCGCACGAGCACCAGAGCGTGTTAGTTATTTTACTGGTACCCAGTTATGTACGTACGCACGTCGTACCGCGTAGTCTATTTTTGTGGTTTCCGGTTTCACGACCGTCGTACCCTCCGGCCTCCGGTACGTTCAGCTCTTCAAATGTGAGCAGGTAAAATCTCAGTAAGACGCACTTGGTAATTTTGGTTGTTGATAGAACGACACAACAGCGGGGGGGGGTGGGGCGTTTGGAGAACGGGCGCAAGCTACTGCTGCGCTGTGAGCGAAAGTGTACCTACTGCTGTAATACTCTGTGTACACAAATACGGCCTTCGTCTGGGCATCACCTGGGTGGGCATGATGTGGGTGATATCCTCCTCCGAGAGCTTCTTGAGGATCGTGGTTTTGCCTGCGTTGTCCAAGCCCAAGACCAAGATACGAGCTTCTTGGTCGCTTCTCTTCAGCTTACGCAGCAATGTCAAGAGCCCCATCCTGTTGCCTTGGCGCCTCCGGCTCTCAAACGGTGCACGGTTGTGCGTGGGAAAGACTGTCGTCTCCTGGTGTCCTTTCTCTGGCCGGATTCCGCAGCGAAGGGGTGTTGCTTTCCTCCTCGTACCCTTGCTCTCACACCGCACCGATAATGGAACTGCTGTTGTTGCTCTCTCCCCGAAGGATTCGTCTGGTTGGCTAGTTGCCTGTACGTGGTGCACAAATAAGCAGACGACGAAGGGGTATCCAATGCACAAACAAACTCTCGGGCATATAGCAGGGCGACGCTGTGCGGCTTCTCTCGCTCTCGTTCCTTGTCTCTCTGGTAGCTCCAGCGTCCTGTCTCTCGTTCGGTGTGTCCTGCTGTTTTGGTTGTGTTATTAATAGTACACAGGCAGTCCGGTAGACGGTAAAGCGACAAAGCCACCGAGCACAATCAGCAACAGCCGTTTCGCAATCATAATAACGCCGCTCATTGGTCAGGACAACCCGCTCATCGATCATTGGTGAACGTATCCCGAGAAGTCGCCGCTTTAGGTGATCCGGCAATCCGGCACAAGAGAGAAGAGAGGCGGGGAGGCAGCAGGAGTAGGGAGTCGTTGAGCGACCACTACAGACCATCGGCACTGCTTGAGCTGCAGACGCGCTTCAGGCTGTACGGGAAAGCCGCCAGGTCTATATAGAGAGGATCGAAATAAGGCCTCACGCTCTCCACTTGCTCCTCTTGCCCCGATGACCGGCCGGAATCTCTCCAAGAACTTCCCTCTCTGTACAGACGAGCTCGAGTACCGCATCAAGGTCGCGTCGCGACATGCCAAAGAGACGCGGTAGGCCCGTAGCTGCCGCTGCTGGGGGGCGACCTAGAGGGAGAAGGCCTGGCGCCGCCGCTGATCATCATATCGACGCGGGCCCTCCTCCGGCGCAGTCCGCGATAGGGGAAGGCTGGCAATCGAATGGAGCAATCTTTGTCGGTCCTGTCAGCACTGCTGTGGGCTCAGCAGGCACGCCATGGTTCGGGCCGCAATTACAGCCAGGTATGGTGATGGCGGGGGGTGGGGTACCGGTGTACGTCAACGAGTACCAGCCGGCGTCGGCGGCCGTGTTAGACCCACAAGCTTTCGAGGCGGGCGGCTTTCCCTATCGGGGACCAGGCGCGAACTTCGCCGGGGAGGTTGGGTTTTCGGCGGGGTTTCCGTCCGCTTTTTCCGCCGAAGGCGCCGCTGGCCGGGGGAGAGACCTCTACTCTCCGGAGAGTGCCGTCCCGATGGTCTCCAACTACCTCATGTACCCCTCGCTGGCGCAGCAGGAGCAAGCCAGCATTATGTCGCCGGAGTACTATCCGGGCCTGGCCAGGCCCCGCGGCGATGGTTCCGTCGACACCTGGCGGAGCAATCAGCCCAGCGCCTCGCAGCTGCAGCGGCCGCCGTCGCCGCCGGGCGCCGCCGACCCTTATGTCGAATACAATGAGCCTTTCCAACTCACCCAAAAGGAAAGAAAGTGGGCCCGGAAAAGACGAGATCGAGACGCAGCAGGAGTAGAAGCAGCAGCTGAGCAAGAGGAAGCTTTGAATTCCGAAGACGCAGACAATTTTTTATCCGGCAGGCAGGAACAGCAGAGCGAACAAATCCGGCAGAGCGAGCAGAGCATCCGGGGCTTGCAGGCCCGGCGGACCCAGCGGACCCCAGCAGACTCGGGCGTATTAGACGGCGGTGGTGGTGGCCGGCTTCGCGGTAGCCGATCTGAGGCTTGGGGGTACCGAGAGGAAAGTACGAGTACCTCGCGAGCTCCCGGCGGTCGGGACAGGGCGCGCCCGACGAATACTGCGCCGTCTGGAAGGGAGGGGGGGAGGCGCGGCGGGGGCATTGAAGACGCAGTGGAGCAGTCGAGCTTTTGGTACGACGAACGTAGCGCGCGACCAGCTCCGGAACCGAGCTTCGGAGAGCAAGACCGAGGAGAAGGAGGAGGGGAGGGGCGGGGAGAAGGAGAGCAAGGTGGGTGGGAGGAAGGAGAAGGGGGGGAGGGGACGGGGAGAG
>JBBMHQ010067609.1:0-13577 GCA_037834295.1 Postelsia palmaeformis
AGCCCGTGTGACCTACACTCCACAGAAAACAAAACAATTCAGATTTTGGAGGCCATGTGGCACGCTCAATGCTTCGAGGCGCATTATTTTTTCTTTTTTCATGGACTGAACACCGCTCGTGTCGGGCGTTTTTCACTTGGTTTCAGTAGTACCTTATTTTGGCTCAAACGGATCAGGTATACCTTATTTTGGCATTTGATCTTTTTTATTCTTCATCCTGCTGTGCGCTGCTGCTGGCATCATGCATGGGCAGTGGGATCATGGGTCTGGATTTCGAATGCAATTCTTTTTTTCCAACAAGTTCTTCAAATATTTGCGGACAGCAGCAGTAGTTGACAACTATTAAAACTATATACTCCGGAGTATAGTGTACATATTGGATAACAGCTCATGTTGAGTGCTGTTTGAACACCAGTAATAATGATTAATTATTTTATTGATTTAATTTGATTTTTTGTTGGCATATTTGCTACGAACGAGGTCGTATACGTTGATACGTCGGTCAGGCAGGCATCGATGTTTCCATGTTTCGACGCACGATACAAGTACGTGTAAAGAAACGATGAGACCTACAGCAGTACACGTTTGTATCAAAATGTAGACATCAGGCCTGCGACGCTCGAGACATCGTGTAATATCACCTGTAATGGTACATGGTGTAATATCTGGCATGTCATACCACCGGTATTGCAAACTGCATCCGTACTGCTGCACACCAGAGAGGGCACTCGGCACCGAAGCGCTTGTCCGCTTCGGTAGACGTACTCGTAGAGTCAGCTTGCCGGCTGCTTGTGCTCGCATTTTATTAAAGACTAAACTTCAATATGTGCGGTATCCACTTTTTTCCCTAGACCCCTACATATCGAATAGGTCTACCGATAAGGATCTGGTAACTCATCGACTAACACGCACTTAGGGTAATGTAAGGAAGTCGTGGACCTTTAAGGACTCCACCCACACCTCTCCCCTTCACTGCGCTACGAGCACTTAGAGAAGTGCTGCTTACTGGACTTCTAGCCTGATCATTCGTCACTCGGTTGCTGCGATCAATATCTATGTATCGTCAAGCTCCGAGAAAAATCATCGAAAAAAGAGGTGTTTTTTGTTGATGTTTCCATTGTTTGTTACGCCGTCTGTGTTCCTGGCACTCGGAGGAAGAAAGGATGCGCAAGTACGGACGTGATAGTGATGCGGCCTCCACAACGACTCACGTACCTAGGCGTGCCTCAACAGCAGTCCGGGCTAGAATTCCAGTTCCCGCTTCCCAATTGTACATTCTCGACGGCGTCGTGACTGGGGCGGCATAGGCAACTTGGAGGCATACGGCAAGGAATAAGAAATCAAGGAATACGTAAAGGAATCAAGGAATCAATCAAGAGCAAAACACATTCCGGCTGCGAGCTCTTCACACAGACGACTCAGTGGCTGTCGCTTTCAATTCTAAGTATCCTCACCTGGAGATGGTTGATAGTTCCGTGTCGGCCGCACGCGGCAGTGCGACTTCACCCTCTGCTGTGAATAGTTGTTACCAGAACGCAGCCAGGTAAATGTATCCCTTGCAAGGGTATTTAGTATTTAGCGAGTATCCAGGAGGCGAAATGCGCTACATGAGCTCGAAGGCATTTTATTGAGGGATTGGCGTTGCTGTTTGTTCCACCCAGACAGCACCTGCCACCTGCACCAGGCACCAGTGCCAGGACCAGTGCGATAGAGTGGCCCATGGAACATATCCTGCAAATGTATGCCAGTAGCTCTGAGGACGGCGTAGCCGAAGGAAACACCCCAGAAAGTTCTGTGTTAGGCGAACTTCCCATCGAACTACGCACCATTTTCGCCGACAGCGGTGAGATTAGCTACGTATACTGTTGTAATGTATTTCACTTGTTCCTTCTTCCTCAGGAGATGCCCACGAGTAGCAGCGGCCATGGCAGCAGCAACATCCCTCTGCCCTATATGGAGGACTGCGGATTTATCTACGATATAGCTACTCTGTGAATATAAATGTAAAGGGCCACGCGCACACGCGAGGACATAACTTATATTGGCGATCCTCTTCGATACCCAAACAAATTACAATCAAGCACGTGGCATCTCTGTCGTGTTCGTGAGGAGCAAGAATCAATTTCAGATGAATAATACTCGTACTCGTATGCTCGTTCTATTTTCCTTTTTGTTCCTTTTTTAAAAAAATCATCACTTTCACTTTCCAGCCTGACTCGTAGAAGGTTTCACCCTGAACGACCTTCTGGACAAGCCGTGGTCATAGGTGTCTACGTGTCTACCCTTCTACTACCGTTTATCATACTCGTACGTAGCACTTTGTAACACACTCCATTGACCACCCCCCCACAGCAGTAGTACGTACACTACTCATGTGGCCACTATATTATGCTGAAATCCCAAACGATCACCCCAGCTATCACCCAGGTTACGGTGTATACCACACACCCTGAGTAATGCCTCATAGTCAGCCGATGGGTCGGTTCCTGTGAGTAGTCAAGTGTCTATCGCCACCGTTCTTGTGTGTTGTACAAATTGCCCTATTAATAGATCCCAGACCAGTTTTCCACTCAAATCGCGTTTGCCTATGTCGAACCCCTAAGGACTGCGGTTCCATCATGGGCACAGAGCACTCACATTTGAAGTAGTTTGCCCCCAAAGTGAAGTGGGGCCGCAGTCGTATCAGTCATAACTGGGTTGAACTATTCGGCTCAGAATTTCGAAGGTCGCGATGTCAAGCGAGTGTTGAAAACGGTCACCCCGCCGCAAATTATCCGTTTTGGACGCCTACGTGAGAAGATAATCACCAGTACAGCAGTAATACTTGTCACTGACGAAATTCAATATTGATATTGATAGAAACTCTACTATTAATATTACCGGGGACCATAGTAAATAGGATCAAATATTGTTGGTAAAAATAGCGAAGTATCTTGGTTTTTGTGTGTACCGTAGGTCCTATTCAATACGGTCCCCCGTAGTAAGAGCAGTAGGACAAACGGTCGTCAACTTCTGTACGTTGGTGGGTGGTAGACGTTGTTAATAATAGTATGATAGCCGTTGTTGTCTCGTCGCCGCTCATTGTGATATGTTTTCGCTGAAGGTTGAATGTCGTTTGTAACCACTGCTATCACCCCACCTTGTTATCACACGCCTATTAATAGAGTATACCACCCGAGGGTGGTGAATAATCTGAAATCCCAAACGACCACCCACCTTATCACCGGATAGTACCTGTACGGTGTATACCACACACCCACAGTATAACACCCCGGGTGATATAAACCCATATTACTATCACCGGGGGCGTGCTGTACATTGTACATACGGTATGTTACTATACTTCCGTGGTGACTCAACTGCTCACCTGCATCAGATGTCGTCATAGCAAGAACATCATCATACGAGCAGTAGCAGTATCGCTTCATGATATCATGACGTTGCATATCGCATCGGCAGTCTATTCATACGCACGAGCTGGCCCAGCAAAAAAAATATTTGAAGGCAGATTGGCCATGCCCAACCAATTTTGCGAATTTAGACTTGAAATTCGGACACAGTTAGTGTTGATCATGTGCTAGTCGGCACACTTGCCGCCTGTCCTCTTTTTTTCACTCGAGAGGCATGAGAGACACAAAAAAAGCGATCAAAACCAATGTTGAAAATCAAACATCAAAGAGGGCAGGCGGCAAGTACTTTCGAACATGTGAAACAAATCCGTGGTGAGTTGTCCAGAGTAAAGTTATCAAAATTGATCGGGGCATGGTAATATTTTTTCGTAGTTACTTGCCTTATATATGGAATCGAGTTTTCGTATTATCTCTTGATGGGTGGCGAATTGGGCAACGAGACTCACATCGATATTCTCACTGTTCCTTCGGCACTCTCTCCACCCAACTTCATCGTGATCGAAAACGACGAGTTTTTTTACGTTTTTGTGTCAAAAATTTTGGCGCTTTGAGTTTTCGCCGATATCTCGGCGAAATCGAGTCGGAAAAAAAATGTCAAGATATGTTACGCTCAATTTTTCGTACAAGCAGTGGTGTGCCAGGGTTAGTGATTCCTTTTGCAGTAGCCCGATTTTCAGCGGTTCACGAGATACGATTCTACGAAGCTTTCTCTTATTTTTGGCACAGCTATCAATAGTAGTCATCGGAGTTATTGCGATTCATAAATGTGCGTCGACCGCGTCGACTGTTATTCGTGTACCAAGCTCGAAACGAGAGATGGGACCCTTGTCCATTGCCTAGTAACAGTACGGGTACTACCCCAACTCAAATACATGACGACTTAATCCATGGTGAACTCATGACGGAGATGCGGACTTGAATACATTGTTCCGCCAACAACGACGAGAGGACGCCCCTTAGCTTTGATGACGATTTTCACAGGTATTGACGTACTGCATCAATCTCGTCTCGAAGACTCTCATCTCCAAGATGTTGGCTCCCGACTTTCGACCAACCGTCGACCCCCGACTCTAAACTCTCGGCCTACTAATCGTAAACTCGGCTAGTGTTTTTTTTGCATCATGATCATCCGCTTTCACATCGCCCGCTCGTGCCTCTTAGCCTCTTAGCAAACAGCGGTACCCACCGAACCGGCCGAACAATGTGCTCTTTCGGAGACCCAAAGTACTAAAAGATTTCCCGTTGTGTTGCTACGAAGGTACTTGCAATGCTGTACTGATCATGTGCTGCTGTCATAATGGTGTGTGTTGATCTCTGGTGCAAACGTAGAGTACGACATCGCGACGGAACGACGTCAAGCAGAGGAACGAGGAGGGGGTAGCCAATGGGTTCGAAGATTTCCGCACGAGAGGGGCAACTGGCCCACCTACGTCTTCGTTCCAGGTGAATGTCCCGATGTATGTATCAAGCACATCAATAGTCGATACGCTTACCAAACTTGGGGGGGGGGGGGGCTCATGTCGTGCATGAACGTATTCGTATAGCCATAGACCCTTGCGTCCTTCATGCCGAGACGGAGCACGTCGGGTTTTCACCGACCAGGCAGGCATCGCTTGCGCCAAGCATGATACGGCTGAAGGTGTTCAGGGAGGAACCAACGAATAGCGAGCGCACTGTTGATGCTGACGGCAGGCACTCACACTGGTAATGGCGTGATGGTGCTATGGTGCAATAGGCAATAGGCGATGGAGTTTTAGACGGTACCACGTACGTCGTTTGAATAGTTATACTATAATCGGTAAAGGCTTGCGTTACGAGTGAGCCCTACTCGTATTAATAGTTCGTGCAGCTGTCACATCTCACTGCGAGTATATCTACACTACACTATATTTGTTCTGTTGTGTCAAATAGCTGCAAGTGGCTCCACGACAACGGTGTGGCCGTTTCCTATCCCATCCCTACCTCCTACGATCGTACCTACGACTGACTGTTCCAGCTCCAGAGCGGCTGGTGTACAGTTATTGTGTTGTTGTGGTACAAAACGGTTTCTCCGACATCGTCTACGAACGCAGATCGTGCGAGTATAATAGAGCTGAAACGCTACACGCCCGCTGTGGCAGTAGTGCACCCCGTAAAAATGTCCTACTGCAGATTAAACCCAAGTGTGTCTGGGTATGTCTACGAAGTATTTTTTTAACGCTGAAGCAACGATAGCACCGCGGAACACTACATGCAGCCAGTGGAGTCCCGCCGCAGTGGTCGTACGGTAGTATTGCTGTACTCTAACCGTTTTATGTAGCACTATTAATAGCATCCCTACCTGGTAAGTTTTCGCGGGGACTTCGCAGGCTTTGTGATACATGGGATGCGCCTAGGGCACATATTAGACGGACGTGTATGACTCGAGGTCTTGGGATCACCTTCGAGACATTGGGAAGCACCAAAAAGTAAAAAAAGACAACTGAAAACGAACCGAGGTCACGCACAGGTTGTTCACAACTCCCGACATTGAGCACGGCCGTTTATGCGGTGTGTGGTGTGTGGGAGGAAATCTTTGCCGAAATAAGACATGGCGATGTGAGCAGAAATTATCAGATCAATGCTGGTGGTTGGGGTTTGGTCTTGGCATGACGCCTTACCAGCGCCACAAATTGCCCAGCACCGTTCTTGAAAGCTACAGGTTATACCTGGTATTGTGCTTATCATGGAGATGAATAGCCTGCGGAAGAAAGCTAGCTACGTAGCGTGTTGATGCAACAGCTTTGGGGGCCAAGCCAGATAGAGTCCGAAACACGACCCACCCGGAAAAATCGATTTTATGTGATCTCGCTCCTGCAATGGCTGACAATCGCATACTCCCCAACTGGCTGATAGCGTTTTGCTGTAGGACCTTGGTACTGCAGTTTTTTGCTCGATCCCCTCCTAGAGTAGTGCTCGAGACTACTGTCCCCCAAACCGACGGACTTTTTTTGCAAACCCTGAACCGTTATCAATATATCTTAGGAGAGGAAATTCCCAAAATGTAGAAGACGCCCCCGCGCTATATCTATAACTTGATCCGTGCGACCCGTGGCCTTTAATACAGAATACAGCTTCTGGGGAAAAAAAAAAGAACTTGTGTTCGTGGCATATCTCCAAAACTCTTTTCCCGGTGGGCTTCTTGACCCGATTCCACAGGCGTTTATAGCAGTTTTATTAGTTGGAATATTTTCCCCTTCGAAGAACTGTCAACAAATGCATACAGCAGTTTTGTCAACAAATGCATACAACAGTTTTTTATACCAAGACTTGCCACATGCGATGATACCATACTGGTATGTACGTATGTCTAACAGAGTATATTAGTGTACATCCTATAGCAGTGGTATATATGATGTCTACAGTAGTATTCTCTACTACCATCGCGTGAAAACGCCAACCATGTCGCTGAACTTTTCCCTTTCCGAGGTTGAGCTTTTCAACCTCTGACCCTTTGTTGTCATGCTGTCATGTCATGAAGGAACGCGGCGGTCATGAGCGGGGGAAGATATTTCGTGGCTTACTCGCAGCGGGTGTTCGAAAAAACTGCATTTTCCATACTGTTGTGTTGAATTCGAATAGAACAGTACTGGTGATATTTCTTGGCTCTTGGCAGAAAAAACGGTCGATTTTCCGTTTTGTAGGAACGTTGACCCAACACCCTCTTGGAATTATTTTTCATAGCGAGCGATCAACATGTCATCAACGCGATACTCAACGCCGGGCCCAACGTAGATATCCACGAATGCAGTGTACACCGTAGTGTAGTGTTGTCCAAGATGTCGGGGTCGTTTGTCTCGGCCACAGAGAAGCACGAAAGTTTGAAAGCTAGGCTGTATCAGCCGTGCTTTCTCATGCCGACGTTGAGTACACGCGCCCGAAATCTCCCCTCGCTGGTGACAGTGCCTAATTCTGCCGCTTTCACGACCATGGCGGAGGCAAGCGTCGCGCACTTCAGACAAAACCTGGCGAAGGGGTGGGAAGAGCGCCATGGCGAGGAACACTCGAGAGGCAGCAAAAAGCGTGCTAGAAACGGCCGCCGTTCTTCGAAGCGAGTAAGCAAACCATCCTGTTGGTGATGACCGAGTACGAGGTGCATTTTTCGGATGTTTGACGTGCTCCTGAGGACATAAACTATATTCCTGAAAGCTGTTTGTTGATCATATTCAAGGTGGCTTGACAAGTCGCGTCGGTATTCGGGATGCTTGTGAGCCCTGCGCACTCATTCACGTTTTTTTTTCAAATGCGCACGACACCACAGACGCGCTGTAACGTCCGTAATATCGCCGTCAGCCGTCAGCTACGTGAAGCGTCGTATCGCTCGTCGTAGGGACGTTTCCTCTGTTTATTCCAATACTTTCTGGGCTACCGTATTGATTCCACGATCATCTTGTCCACAGGACCGTGCTCGTTCAGCTGGGCAAGACCCGCCAAAGGTGGTGATGAATGACATGAGTCCGTCCGGCCAGCAACATCTCAGCCTCTCCAAAACGACCGCGCTCCGAGCGCACCAAATCGAGCCGTTCGTCCGGGCGCTGAAGGAAACCGTCAAATCTTCGCGCAGGCAATGACTGTTGACCGTTGGCCGGAGGAGCCGCTTCGGGTAGATATTGGCTCCCCGCGCTTCAATAATTCGTTGACGGTGTCGGTTCTTCGCTTGTATCTTCGCAATGGGTCGGACTACCCGCGCGCTCGGGTGTTTCTAGCCTAGCCCCGATTACCGAACGTATTTTGTGCATTGTTCTACAAATCGAACCCACCCCTTGCGTGCGACGCCTTCCTCTTTTTCGAACACTCGCCACTGCTGCTGCTGTCCTGCTGTGCTTCTGCCTTGTCGTTTTGTGGCGTCGTTGTTTTTATCAGCTTCGCCATGTCCATCGTTGGCGGGTACGACGTGCTGGTCAACGACGACAAGACACGCTCTTTCGTGTGTCTCAGGGTTCGGGGTGGGCGGCAATCGATTCTGCAGCTCGTCGCCAAGGTGGATCCATTGATGCGAAGGTTCAAGCAGCCCGAATACTACGAGGTAAGGCTGTTTCACATCGCGGGCTGGAACTTTGGGCTGTTGATGCTACTATGAATGCATGGAGACTACAAGTGTGAACTCTAACAAGATAAAATTTGCGAGGTATAACAGTGGGGTAGCGGGGCGAGGTGGCAAAGCTCCACGTTCAACTCTCCCTCTCTTCGTGAGCACTACAGTGTTATCCGTTTATAGAGCCCGACTCTACTGGCTGCTGCGAAGCTGCTGCCGAATGCGAATGCACAAACAACTTGATCCGACCACCTGTGCACCGACTTCCGCACTCTGCCCACTATCTCTCGACGAAAAAAACTGAAACAAAAAAATCGTCCGGCACGTAGATCCGATAACTTCCCATCAGACCGCAACATATTGGATTTCTGCTATCAGGTCGCCGACGAATCTTGTGGCTGGCGTCGTCGTATCCCCCATGCTCCTCCGTGGTGTGCGCAGAATCCCATGGTGCACGTTAGCGTAGCATCCGTCCTCGGAGATGTTAGCAGATATGTTGGCTCGTCGTCTGGGGCGGTGGATAGCGCTCCATTAAAAAAAGCCGACAGAAGTGGTGGACGAAAACAGGCAGCTAGCGGGGGACGGCACGCGGTGGAGAGCAGCAGCAGCAGCGGCGACGACGACGAGGAGGATTATTCTCCTGATGAGGTTTGTCTTACTGTCAGCACCGTGGCGTGCAAAGCCGGAACGACGCTGTTCGACGCGCCACTTCTGTCAGGTCCTTGACGCGATGCAACAAGGAAGGTGCTGTTCCTCTAAAGCAAAGAAGCGCTAGTAGGACCCACAAGAAAACTCCACGAAGATGCTCCGGGCGGCGATGCGAAGGAGCGCAGCATGGCAGGCACAGGCACAGCACTTCACACAGTCGACTGGGGTTATTCAAGAGCAACTTGGCGGATCTTCGTGCGGGTTGTCTGTTTCAGAAAATAGGATGTCGACTATGAATTGGGTGTTTCACTCGTTCTGTTTCATTATTGAAGACGACGAGTATTTAGACCCTGATTTGATATGAGAATGGGGTGACAGAGCTATCGCATCGTGCAGGCTGTGTACTGTGTGTACTTCCCATTATATTCCAGAAAGCACTTTGAAGGTGTACTAGATATCTGGGGCGTGGTTTCGTCCTGCCGTAAGGTTCCGGCCTTCTTGGTGGTTTTGTATCGCGCTTCATCGCTCGTATTAGCCACCGGGAAATATTGAAGTTACGTACCCCGCCAGGATGGGTTTGGGTGGTTGGAAGTTCCTTAAATATGTACCACAGGTATATAGCAGCGCTTTTTTGGTGCATAATGGGTAGGAGAATAATCCAGGGGGGGCTTGAGGAACAGCGAATGACGAGTGCAATACCGACTGTAACATACAACTATTATGTTACGATGATCCGGACAGTAGGTACGACGAGTACAGCCCGGCGGTTGTTCCGGCCTAAGCTTGGTGCGCGAGATCGGGGCGTTGTTTTTCTCGCTAATGGGAAAGATCACTGTGTTGAGGTGGCCACTCTAATCAAGCAGACAGTAGGGTAACGCACGGTATATTGGTAAGATTCTCGGCGGCCTTGGCGTGATTCGCCCCACAGGCTAATGATGACGTTCCTTTACAATTATAATTGCTGAAGAGAACATCCGTCCACCCGTCGAGCGGGGTACTAAACGCCGAGGTTTGGCGCCTCCGTTTGATGTATTGTGTGGGTCTCCTTGAACTTTCAAATTACCCCCTAAGTAAGAGCCTCACTGCAGCAACCCCCTGTCTCCTGACGCCTGGTACCCCTCGTACGTGTTTGGTCACATAGTGAAGATAACGTCATAATACGATTTGCTCACTATCGCCTTTCCAGAGGGGTTCCGACTGTGCACAACATTATACCATATCCCCGGTACGAATTGCCAGACTGAATACGTATGCCTAAGGGGCCGATCGAAGTTGACATCAATAGTATGCAGTATTACTTGCGGCTCTGTTGTGCAACGCAGTAGCCAATTTTTCTCGGTGCGACTTGTGTCATAGACAATCCGTTATTGTTAGTAGAGCCGAATTTAGATGACTAAAAGCCGCCTGGTGGGCAATAGTTAGTTGCAGCGGTGCGAACTATCCGACTATTTGGGTTTCCTTGTCTATGGAAGGGTTGCTAGCTACGGGGGGGGCACAATTTCCCGCGAGACCTCTCGCCTAGATTGGAAGAGAAAGCTGAGAGGTCTACTGCAACTCATGGCGTACCAGAGCGAGTATTATAGTTAGTTGCAGCGGTACCAACTATCTGACTACTTGGGTTTCCTTGTCCTGGAAGGGTTACTAGTGGGAGGGCACAGTTCCCCGCGAGCCCACTCGTCCAGAGAGGGAGAGGGGGCTGAGAGGTCTACTGCAACTCATGGCGCATCAGGTCGCCACCGACAGTGCGGGTGGCGTTGGCGTGTTTTTTTCATAAGATGTTGCATGTAAAATGAAGCAAAATGTCGGCAGCCGACCTACTGTTTGTAGGGTATGATACGAAGAACGAATTACCATTTGGTATAAACTAAAGTCGGCCAGTTAGCTGGAGCCGACTAAGAGCTAGCCGGGAAGGTCAGCCAAGCCACGACCCTAGCTATAGCTCAATTTCGTCCTGGTGTAATGGAGCGTCTGATTTATGAGCTATGTAACAACCGTATCCAGATTTGGATACAATCTTGTTGATTCAGATCGTATCTTCCATCACACGTAGCATCTCCATTTATTGAATTGTTGTTTTCGGATGTGCAGAGTGGTGCACCTGTAATCTGAGTAGACCTGAGTCGTGGTAGGTACTACTTTAGACAAACCTGCATTGATGTTGTGCAACATCACTACAGGCGGGGTGTTATTGGTGGGAACCTGAGGTGGCATATCCTATGCTTGCCGGTAAGGGAGCCGGTCATGCTGGAGGGCACGACCCCCCCCCCCCGACCCCCCCTTCTCACTCTCTCAGCTTGACCCTTCAAGCTCTCCCTCATTTAATATGATAACATTTGTCTTCCATGAACGAGTGCTGATCCCGATCGAGCACTAGATCAACTTGTCTCTCATCAATAGATTGCCAACTATTGCGGTCATTCCATAATACTTGGCGTCGTCGGCAGGACTGCAGGCTCCCATGAAGCAACCACTTCTTCGACAGCCAACGATCTCGGGACAGTTCGTCACAGCAACTTACCCCTCCCCCGAAGGACCCCGTCCACACTCCCTCACCGTGACCGCCCCCACAACCCAGCCCCCCACTATTCCGACCACAGAAAGTTTGCTCCTGACCCTCACAAAACGGCGACAACCACAGCTCGCGTCAACCGGGCACCTTCCGCAGTAATCGACAGGCCGATGGTGGACATACACTATCGATTTCACCGGCAGCACTGCTCGCGCGCATTATTATTCCAGGTCTTATAACTATACTTACTCGCCCGCCCCCTTTCACTCCCCCAACCCCCTCCCCGAACCTATCGTGAACATCAACCCCTCAGCTAAGGGTCGGCCCCCTTCTTCACGCGGCTGGTTTGAGGTGTGGGCACGCGGGAGTGGGGGCGCCGAGCCTTACGACGATGCTCCCCTCCGGGTCCCCAGCCGATGCGCAACGCCATGCCTGCTACTGCCTAAATTTCTGCGGATCTCGCGAATCTCTTGGGCGACACGACAACAACGGCCAACAGAGGCATGCACCCCCTCCCCGGCTCTAATGCTTCTTACCCAGGGCGATTGACCCTCGACTCTTCTCCGTCTTCTGACCAACGATGCCATCGGCGCGCGTCAACCGGCGTCAGCCGACCCCAGACAGCACACACTTTGGCCTCCAGTTTTCCTAGTCTCTCTAGTTTCCCTGAACTCGTAGCTGACCGGCCCGACTGACTACACCACCCTTCCTGAGCCCGTGGGACAGCCTACCCGGGGGCCCTCCCGTGGAAGTTGTGACCACGTCAACAAGGCTATGCCAGAAGCCACCTGTACCGCTACCCACCCGACGGTCACGGATTACTGCAGGTACTGCATTTTCTTGCGAGCTTTCCCTTTTTTCTTCGCATGCGGTAAAAATTTTAGCAGAGACTTCCAGGCAGGGATCTACACTATTTGGGTTTTGGCGTGGCGTGGCAATGGTAACACCCGTGGCGTACCATGGTACCCCCACGGCATCCTATGGTGTGGCAAAGCATTTAGTGGTAGGGGGTGCCGTGGTATGCCACGGGTGGTACCATGAAAACCCCCGCGGCAACCGCCACGGCACTCTATGGTCACCCCACGGAATGTCATGGCAACCCCCACGGCACCCGGCACCCCAATGTTCACGGCTCCCAGGTTGGGGTAGGGGTTGAGGTAGGGGTTGGTGTTAGGGTTAGGATCAGGGTTAGGGTTCCATGGTATGCCGTGGAGGTCCGTGGAGGGTCCGGTGGTAAACCGTGGATGATGCCGTGGAAGGTTTTACCGGGGGTGGTGCCACGGCATACCAAGGTATTTCTTGAAAAATGACAATAATGTACATGCCTCAACGAAAAGGACCTTTCGTTACGAGCGTCTTCACATCACCGTCCTTCCCTCCCACGCTCTCGGGCATCGAAAATGTCTTAGCCACGGCTTCCCTGATAACATCCCATACCATCCCCCTCAGCTCCCCCCCACTCGCGCCGATCCTGAACCCCTTCTAAAGGTCATTTTCGTTTGGGACTGCTCCTCTATACTTTCCAAGTGCTATCTTTCGACGTTCGCTGTCGACAACGAGTACTACAGTTGCGCAGAACAGTACATGGTGCCGCAGAAGGCCAAGCTTTTGGGTGACAAAGCAACCCGCTTGAATGTCATGGCCTCTTTGAATCCCGGGCAACAAACTACCTCCGACGCTCCGTCTCCAATTCCAGGCAAGACTTTTCGACACAATATCGCGACGACGACATCGTCCTCGAGGGAAACTCACCAAGTTCTCGGCTCTCCTTATGCTTCAGCAACTCGCAGGTACAGGCAACAAGTTCCTCGCAAGAGTTAGCCCTCACGATTTCGTCTGGGGCATCGGCTCCAGGCCGGCGACATGCGAGCTTCCTGACCTCAGTGCTGGCCGGGACTCGACCTTCCAGGCGATACCTTCATGAAGATCTGTCGCCAGCTTGACCCCCCCCCCCTTC
>JBBMHQ010067620.1:0-13575 GCA_037834295.1 Postelsia palmaeformis
CTCCCCCCCCCCCCCCTGCAACAGCACATTTTTGTGCGCCCTACGAGGCCTGCCCTGCGACAACGATTTCCCTCTTCCTCGGAGCCGATCCGGGGCTGCACGATCGTTCGGGTGCCGGCGTGTCGAAGGTGGTACCCGGTCGTCGGGAATGAACGCGGCTGGTCGGTCTGGGTCGTGGTGGAAAAGTAGGGGGGGGAGGTGGGCAAGACTCTGGCGGGTGGTCATCAGCACTCACTCTAGAAGGTCACACGCTCGTTCGCTTGCAAAAACACGAGGCACTTCCGGGTGACATCAAGAACACAAGAAAACTCTACACCCTATACCCAGTAGACGCGGGACACCGAAGACCAAAAGTTACAAGAGTACCACACACTCCCCTCTGGTCCAGCCCGAACTAGTCACCGCCCCCTACAGCACCAACCTGCAACCAACGTGAAACGACCAACACCCGCTGAAGCGCCAACATTAACTAGACCCTCCCACACCGTCGATGCTGTCATCCAGATTCAAGAAAGTCTGCGACGCCAGCGGTTCTTGGTAAGATGCAGCTCACCCTCCATGCGACTCGCCTAACGTCTCACGGTGCTTCGCGTTTGGTATTACTTATAGCAACGTCTTCCTGGTCGGTGAAAACACACACGACGTGCTTCGTCTCGGCGTTCTAGGGATGCGAGGGTCTATGGTCATACGACGAAGGCCAAGCATGATAACGAGTACTACCCCCCCTCCCCGTCATTCCTCCTTACCCTTCATGCGATTCGCCACACACCTCGAGTCTCGCTTCGCGCTTGGTGCAAGCAATGTCTGCCTGGTCGGTAAAAACCCGACATGCTCCTTTCCGGCATTGCAGGGATGCGAGGGTCTATGGTCATACTGCTACGGTCATGCATGACATGATAATGAGAGCACACAAACACACCCCGCCCGCCCCCTCGCCCGCCGCGCCCGACCAAATGAACTACTTCTCCCCCATTTTATATCTCCGGCGCCCACTTTTGCTCGTCCCCGCCTTCTCCCCCCCTCCCGAAACACGCCACCATAAAAAGATGTCTCACCGGCCGTAAGTCGGCCGTACGTGATGATAGAGGCCTGGCTCTCCCGTTCCCGCTCGCGCCGCTGCTGTTTCCGTCGCTTGCTGCTGCTGCTTCTGTTGCTGCTTGCCTAGCGCCCCTCCTGGGCTCCTGGGTGGGCTTGAAGTCCGTCCTCCTGCCTCGGGCGGGCTTGAAGTCTGCCCCCCTGCCTCGCTTCGTCGCGAGTAGCTCCTTCGCGTCCAGCCTGCTGCGGCTGCCGTTCCGTCCTTTACTCGCTGCTGCTGCGCCGGCGGCGGCGGTGACAGAACTCTTATCCTCTTTCCTTGCCCTTTCTTCTTCTTCCTCCTCCTGTTGCTGCTGCTGCTGCTGCTGTTTCTGGCCCTGCTCCTTTTGCGCCGCCTGAGCAATAAAGAGGGCACGGGCTCTTTGCCTTGTCACCGGTGGAGAATAGGCAGCGCGCATATGCTGTGCCGCGGGATAGAGCAGAAAACACGATTTAAACCGTCCACATTAGGGGTGAAGGGAGAAGGGGAGGGAGGAGAGAGGGGGGATGGGGGGGTGGTTCGTCAACCATCACAGGTGAGCCGGATAGTACGGAAGGTTGGGTCGTATACAGGCCGGATTGACAAGCGCCCCATTCAGCTCTTCACCGGCCTGCATCCAGCAAAGCAGGACTGCATTCCGGTTTTGGGTGCAAGGTACTTGCTGCTTGCTACTTGACTGGTTTGTATGTACCCCTAGACGGGACTGCAGTGTTCGTAAACGGTTCACAACAGAATCGCTTCACACTGAGGTTTTCAAGGCGTGCTCGCGCTGCGTGTTTCTTCTCGGCGGCCCCATGCTGCTGTTACACCAGTGTATAACAGGTGAATCAATAGGGCCCCGCGGGCACTGGCCTGACTTGGTAGGTGGGGATTAAACTGTCGTCAAAATCTATCAGGGTTATGCTTGATTGCAGCAGTATCCTGCCGTCCCCCTCGCTCGTCTCTCCTCCGGGACCGCAACTGGTAGGTTTCCATACTCATCGTAACATGGCGTGTTTCTTGGGCGTACGCGAGGAAAAATGTACTGGCGAATGTACCGCCCAGGTCAATCAGTGGATTGCTACTGTTACTCTGTATGTGGTACATACATACAACTCAACGTTTCTTTCAGAGGGAGAAGTCGGGTCACAACGGGAAACAGTGTACCCTTTCAGAACCCCAGTTCCGTTTGGGAGACAAGCCACTCAAATCCCAAGTAAGTGATCGGTTCCCAATTGTCCCTGAGACGAAACTGCACTCCTAAAAGTGTCAAAACAGCAAAACCCCCGTACGTACGTACGTACGTACGTATGTAGAATGGAGGTATGATACGATGCTTTTACGGGGGGGGGCATACCAAATAGGACCAAATATTGTTACTGCAGTAATTAAAAGAGGTATAAACTCGAGTATATACTTCGAAGTAAAGGTCTTTTGTGTTGACGTAGGTCCTATTATTAATAATACCTGGTATTGCTTACTATGCTCCCCCGTGTTATATTCCGGGTCTCTTGCGCTCTCGACTCTAGTTCGGTCTTGCTTCCTGCTCGTTCCTGCTGTGGTCGGTGTTGGCTGTGGTGCCGTCGGTGACAAGAAAAAAAATGTACCCGGGGTATACCGTACCGCGTAATCCAGTTGTTTCATCCTAGTCAGTGCTTCCACGGAGAAAACAAACGAGCATACCCCGACCTCGTTACGTACCTGTCCGGCTTCGGGTACATGTGCGGGTGTACGCGTCAGAAGCTTAGCGCTGCACGAAACACGTCTACACGTTTCGAAACAGTACCAGGTACACACACAAGTCCACAGCACGGTAGTATCACACGCACGTACGTGTGTCTGTCGCCTGGAGGCACTTTTTTACAGGTAACTGCTCGGAGAGTGCGGCTGGGGGCGTGAAAGCGGGATGTTTTTCGTTGGCGAAGAAAAAACAGCCGGCGCCTTTGTAATAGTCGTAGAATCACACGTGAGTTCCGCCATACCTTTACCAGCCCGAGGCAGGCATCCAAGTTTATTACGTTCCCCATCACCGCGGCTACGGAAGGTCGGGGAGGACTCTCAGTCCAGCCGCGGGCAGGCGGGGTGTACAGAGGACGGAGGCACGGAGAAAGCGGGCATTTCCTCTCGACTGATGTTTCGCCGGCTGACGCGCGATAAACAAACCGCCTACTGGGGTAGTCTTCACTGCACACCAAATCAGTACCGATACGCCGCTGAATCTCGGGAACTGGAAAGTACCTCCATCATGGCAGACGGACCGGCGTGAGATGTGTACTGGTGCGACAATATCGCAAAGACTGCGCCTTTTAGCTCGGGATGATAACGTGTTGGTAAAGATAACTGGCGTTGTTGGCGCACGCGACACATGTCGGCGGAACCTCAGTAACCCGCGATTATGCACGTACTACATATGATAAGCAGGTCCTCGGGCGTCGGCTGGTTTTTCCCATGCCGCACACCCCCAAAAATGTACCTGTGCCTTCACCCGCCCGAGGTAGGTAGGTGGGTATCCATATTTGGAATATTCCCATGTTTTACCATTAATATTAACAACAGCAAACGGGAGAGCCAGGGGGAGGCGTACTTATTTGCTGCTGGCACTTTCGAAAGCACTTTGGCTATTGACCGCGCAGCCCCTTCGAGACGGAATACCGTTCCTAGCACCGTTCCTAGCACCGTTCCTAGCACCGTTCCTACTCCTACGCAGTAGATACATCTAACTTCGAAAGTTCGGGCGCTCATTACTAATAGGTTGCTTCCGTGTATCACATAGAAATTGTTCGCGTTACTGCTTCGCCGCCCTTCGCCACCATTCCGCCCTGGAGGGGAAACCAGGTACCACTCAGTTCGGTCGTAGATGTGAAGACCGGTTGGGTATCGATCGGTGTGGATATCCAAATAGTCCTCACGATTATGGACATACTAAGTGGTGGTACTGCTGTCGGTAAGGACGAGCGGGAAGTGGCCGCCTTCCGGCTCTCGTTGCTGGCATGGCTTCGCCACCAATACCCCCATATGGTATATTTGGAATTGTAGTGTCTTCGTCTACGCGATTGAACGTTCCACACCTTAGATAAAGCATACCTGGTATACAGATAGATCATCTACAGATACATCATCTACAGATATATCATCTACGGATGGAGCATCTACACATAGATCAGATAGACCATCTACACATAGACCATCCACGGATAGATCATCTCCAGATAGATCATCTACGGACATATCTACAGATATATCATCTACGAAAATCCTAAGTAACCCTCCGCTGTGAGGTAGGGTTGCAGGATCTCTACAAGTATAGGTCCAACACACAAAACGCGCGCTAGATTGTGAAGATGATACGGCGCCACCCGCCCGGCAAAAGAGCTAAATCAAACAGATCATACAGATCAGTAAGACAGGGATCTAGATCATGAACCAATAATCGATGATATGTCAAGGATCTAGATCATGAAAAAAAACGATTATCTGGGCGAGGTGTGAAGACATGACTACAGCATACAGATGAGGGATATTTCTGCCCCTGAAGGATCTGGACCATCAGGAAGTGGGAATGATCTGACCACAGCATACAGATGAGGGATATTTCTGCCCCTGAAGGATCTGGACCATCAGGAAGTGGGAATGATCTGACTACAGCATACAGATGAGGAATATTTCTGCCCCTGAAGGATCTGGACCATCAGGAAGTGGGAATGATCTGTGGATGATCTGTAGATGACGCGACCAAAGTATGAAGCGTTCACAAACAGGTATCTATCGTACATAGTATTGCTGTGCTTTCGCCCAGGTGTTTTTTTGTTGTTGATGTTCCTGGCGGGGTCGGTCGGCGCACGCGACGTATGCCGGCAAGTACACCACTGACCTGGAAGGACGGACGTCTACTTCACCCCATGCCGTTTCCAAAACATACTGCATCATAATCGTGTTATCACTCAGACACACCGGCAAACGTTAGCATCGTTGTTAATAGTATATATATACCTGGTATATATATGTGTATATTCAGCAGATTATATCAGCAGCGCGGGCACTTCATGGCATACCCATACAGCGGCGACACTTTACAGCATACCAAATATATACAGCTAGTGCCGACACTTTCAATAATATCTGACAGCGCCAACACTTGATAACGTGCCATACAGCGCAGACGTCTGCGCATAGTCTTTCGGCAAATGCTTCGCTCCCGGGTGTTTTTGTGGCGACCGTGGGCGGATGTATTTTTGATTTCAACAGCGGGCGCCGCAGTACAGAGAACTGCTGCTTTTTGCCGCTGCTGCTGCGGCTGCTGCACTCTGCTGGACTCGTACAAGAGAGTCTTATGACATGATGAATACTCATAGGGTAAGGGCTCGCGTGCCCTCGATCCCCATTCCCCCTAAGGAAAAGTAGTGGTGGTGGTTTTCATAATATGAACACCCAAATATCCGTGCGCGACCACAGCAGTACTCCTATTCATACGAGCGAGCATCAAGTACCGGCAGCCCACTGGACATGCACCACCAATAGGAGTGGAAGAGAAGACAAAATCAGCGTGGGGTGCTCGGACCAACTTTACTGACTTGGCAGCTACCAGGTACGTGCTCCACATGGTATGCTTGTAAAGAGGGCAACGGGTCAAGGTCTACACGTGATACCATGTTATCATATCAGGCTCGTGTCATGCTCCATGCATGGTGTACGAGTATCTGCACCACGATATTAATATTAATAGTACAACAATGAGGACTGCGCCTGCACATGTCTGGGACTAGTTACCGAACAGCAGTGTTCTAAATGAAAGCTATTAATATTAGTCTACTGTTGAAAGACAGACCACTGCTGTAGATGTGTCTGCAATTACCAGGTACCAGGTAGTCATTAATAGAAACGTACGGAGACTGCTGTTTCTCGCCGGAAAGGAGAATTACGGAGCTTTGTTTATCATGTATAGCCGGGTGTGGGCTGAAAAGAGAACAGTTTTAAAACGAACGCAAACAACGACAACAACAACAACAACAACAACGATAACAACAACAACAACGATAACAACAACAACGATAACAAAAACAACAAACAAACGAACGACAAAGAGCGACCAGAGCAGCACCGAGACACGAAGTGGTCTATGTGATACTTTACCCTTTTACGACCGCATTCCCGTTTGGGGGCAAACTACTTAACGTTTGAGTGGATCGTCCCCAGAACGGGACTGCTGTAGTCCTAAGGGGTTCAATAAATAGCGCACACAGCAGCTCAGAGACAAGAGGCGCTGGCGAGCACAAAAACACACACACGTGATGTTTCTTGACGAACGATCGCGAAAATACTACCCGTATATACTGCATATATACTGCTATACCCCGTGACGCCTAACCCTAACCCTTCCTCGTCCTCAATTTCACCCCTTGGTGACTTTCAGATACTGCTGTAGCCTGACATACAAGAAAGCCGAAGTTTCAGACTTAAACCGCCTTGCCTATTGATAGTCGTACAAACACCAAGCGGGGGTGCGACAGATTTTCATAGCCTGGGGCTTCGCTGGACGCAGCCCTAGCGTTACCGGTGGCGGTAGCGGTGGCGTTACGCGTCGGCGTTGGGCGTTCACGTTGACGTTGGCGTCCGCATTACCGTACGTACAAGGAAGGGGTAGTGTTGGCGTTGACTTCAATGCTATACGTGACTGTTATTACGGAGGAATATAGTTAATAGGACCTGGGGTCCACACAAAAGCCTATATATTTCTTTATTTTTAGTAACAATATTTGGTCCTATTAACTATGGTCCACCGTAATAGTGCTCTAAATAATGTCGGCGTGAGCGCTTGCGCTTGCTGTAGCATTTGACGTTACGTAGCCTTTACAGCCTCAGCTGAGCCTTTATTTGGTCTTAGCCTTCAGCCCGAAGACACGGCATGTACATTCCCTTTCAGACTTACTTCAAGTTTATAGTAACGCCACCCTTGAGCTTAGTCTCGTGACCGTATTCTAGAAAACCGCTACCTATTTTAATGCTCGCATGCAACGGCAGTGGACATTTGCCTAAATCTTAAGTCTAATTTTACGAGGGGCCTAAAGTGAATAGGACCAACTAATGCCAGTGGAAATAGCGAAATGTATAGGTTTTTGTGTGTAACGTGGGTTCTATTTGACATGGTCCCCCGTCCATAGTGGTTTGTCGTCACAACGGAAGCGCGGCCGCAGAGGGTTTGGTCCTTGATCCACGGGAAAAAAAAACAAAACATCCCACGCGAATCTAAGGTACGAGCATTAATAGTCTGTCCCGTAAACCGTCAGAGAAAATATACCTGGTATACGAATATAGAAGCGGGTCAACTTTAAACCTATCGAGACATGGGGTGTGGCTATCAGTGGTACCCCCTATTTTATATAGGTTATTTTCATAGTTAGCCTTCAGCCTCGACCTGCATAACATGCACGAGGCAGAACCCTGGTTCTTGTGTCGGCGCGTCTGTCACATGTGAGCAAAACTCTTCGTGCAAAGCGCGCCTGTGCTGTTCCGTGTGCTGGCCGGGGTGAACGTCATGGTGATTTAATAAAAAACTAAAAACGTGATTATAGTGTAGGTTACACATATACCGATGTGTGCGCTTGTGTTGTCCTCGGGGGGATCTTCGATCGACGGTCGGCGACTCGTGGACTGGTCAAGTTAATGGGATTCAGGCAGCAGCAGGGTCTTGGTTCTTACGTCGACGTCACATGAGAGCAGATATCTCCGTACAAAGCGTGCCTGTGCTCTGTTTGCTGGCTGGGAATACAGCAGTAGTGAACCCTACTGTTACGGAGGACCATAATTAATACGACCTACGGGACACACATAAACCTACATATTTGGCTATTTTTACTATTACGGGGAGCCATAGTTAATAGGATCAAATATTGTTACTAAAAATACGGATATATATAGGCTTTTGTGTGTGCCGCAGGTCCTGTTAACTATGGCTCCCCGTAATAGAAAATATTTGGTCCCTTTTACTATGGTCCTCCTACTGCTGTTTACAGATGTGTGCGCTTATGGTGTCGTGGGCGCTCGGCGACAGGTAAATTGATCAAACTATTAATACCAAGATAACGCCGTGCCGAATACCTACTGATAACTAATAAAAATGACAGGAAAGCTGGTCCAGGCTTGGTTTCTTAGTTGGGGATGGGTGGGTTGCCTACTTACTTCGGTATAATAAACCCCTGAATTTCGCAGTATCCTGGCTTTCTGTTTGCTTATGTGCTTGCTGTCTTGCACCTGGTTACTGCTTCTGTTGCTGTACATCACACGGATACCTGATCTGTGAGTTCACACTTGCATTTTGCACCAGCGACATTGACTGAATGGACACTGAACAACACCTGGTGGTTCCGAACAACGAACAGCGAACACAGGCCAATCTCAGTAGTTGGTCAAGGACCAGGTCAGCAGATAATGCGTACATGGTACACACGCATCCGTACTCGGCACTGAAACACGCATGTCACTAGTCTAGACGAACACAGCAGCAGCAGCAGCAGCAGCACGTACAGTTCGCTGTCGGCGCTATAAATTTAGGCTTCGGGCCCTCTGGCCTGTCTGTGGTCCTTCTGGTATGCTCAGGTCCTTCGGTCTCAACCGCTGTTGGTACGAGTGCTCGGCCGTACCACTGGTGTGAATCAGGTTCTCAGGTAGAATGAGCACCATCATGTGTGGCTAAATATTAATAACAGAATGGTTCTGGAAAGAAAACGAGAGTGTGTTGTTCCCGATATTAATATTTGATGTCCACGGCTAGTAAAAAGGCAGGCGCGCTCCTTCGGTCGCGTGAAGGGCCGCGGGCGTCGTTCTTGCGTACTCTTGGTGGGTTGGCAACATCCTTTACATGCACACGTACGCTCCTGCTTGCCCCTCTGCTGATGTACTGCTGTCTGTTCGCGTTGAGGCGTGAAAAATATGTTCCGCGATGCAATCAGAAAATCAGATCCTTCAATTTTTTAATCGTTTCTAAATAATTTCGGTTCACTATCGAGAAACAAATTACTGCTGTGATTCAGTGTTGAGAATTTTGCAGCCCAAGAAAACTTTTCGACGACGACGATGCAGAGAATTGTTTAAGTCGTTGTTGTTGAAGAGATTTCGTCTTCGCATTGCAGTAGTGGGGCTTCCCGGCCTCGCAAACCCGGCGGCACACGAGAGGACCCTCGACTTCGCGAGGGTGTCGGGGTAGAGGAGGGTGCGACGGGTGGAGCAACGTAGGGGGGGCTTTGTTGCCTTCGAGCCCTCAGGTATCCTGTGTATGACCTTGGCCAAACCCGAGAAATTTCGAAACTTCGATCCACACCAGGAATCCGCGCGTAAAACAAACCAACATATAGGCGCCCAGCAACGTTCTCTAACCCCGAACTCATCAGGCAAGGAACTACAAGCGCGCAGAAGGAACACCGACACCGCACCGCGCACACTCACAGAATGTTTCCCTGCCTCCCCGTGCGTGGGTCGAGACTAGTCGTCGTCGTCGCGGAGGGCCTCTTGCGTTTCGACTCGCCCCACTCTCCCACAAGACTCCCTCTTGAGACGAAAGAGCGGAGCCTTGGTCAGGTTTGGGCCGTTAGACAAAAAGTGTACACGCTTCTCCCTCCGTCCGAAAGGCACCCCCGAAAAGGGACGGCCGGGATATCCCGAGTTCGATGCCGAAATGAGGGTTGACCGGCACCGAGACTGGCAGTGTTGACGGCCTGCTCAATTAGTGGGCACCCACACCGCAGCTTTTTTGACGGTCACCCGTTGCACGAGTGCAGAATATAATAACGCCTTGCCAAATAAACGCAAACCCTCGTGAATTGTAGTATTGCTCGGGGGGGGGGCGCCTTGTCTTTGCCACACATCCAAGTGCTTTTGAGTGTCGTCTGTTCGTCTCGTCGAGTGCAGCTCTGTGCGAAGAGGACGGAAACCTCGACTTTCCACTTTCTTTTCATTCACTGAAGATAGCAGTGCGGATCGTCGGTTTGCTGGTCTCTTTGTCTGGGCGATCCTCGAACAACCAACCAGCCCCTCCGCCAAGCCTTAGCCTCCCTTCACACGTACCCACTACGCCATGGCCGACAAGGAGAAGAAGAAGTCGCGCAAGGAACGCCAGCGCGAGCTCCGAATGCTCGAGAAGGAGATATCCGGCGGGAAATCTCTCATCGACTACGGCAAAGTCAACCAGGTGGGTCCCGCCCACGCTGGTAATTGTTGGCGTGCCCGGTACCACACCCTCGCGGGCGGTCCCTTTTTCGTTGAATTTTCAAACCTCGCGGGGAGGGGGGTCATGTCTGAGTCTCTGTCTGAGTGCGAGGGGGCGGCGCTGTCGCTGCTTCCCTACTCTCAGAGCACAGGCATAGGCAACGGTTGAGTGCGTGTCTGCGAGGATCTCGCTCGTTGGGTGCGCTCCCGCCGGAGCGAAGACCGGGCCGCTCGCCTTCTTTCACGATTCGGCTTTCGAAGTTTCCAGCCAATGTAACACGAACTCGCATTTACCTGGTACTGGTACTCCTATACGAGTAGACTGCTGCGGGTGACTGCGACAGTTATTAAATGCGAAGAGCGATTCAAGTACCGCAGGAGTATTAATAGTCTGAATCCCAAGCAAGCACTGCTGCCATGGCTTGCCCCGAGACGTCAACTCCAGGAGTATCGGCAGTTGTTTGGGACGAATTTCGAATTCGGGTTGTCGCTACGCGCGGACTGGCTATATAAACAGTAGCAGCCAAATATTTATATTTCCTATTAAACGAGTACGAGTACTCTGTCTCCGGCGCCGTCGGTGTGATTGATACCTGCCGTGTGGTCGCGGACCTGGTGCGTTATGTGGTGCGTTACATGGTGGTGTTCCCGGTGGTCCTCGTGTGTTGTGTACCAGGTACTGTGCACTGCTGTGCAGCTCAAGTATGTCCGAAGTACTCACGTACATACTCGTACGTTTCACAGCTCGCTGCAAGGCCTGCCAACAAGGGCCGCGAGGGCTAGGGCTACTATTTGTGCTGATGTAGCCTGGCGAGGCCTGCAAGCGGAAGGCCTGCAGGCCTTGCCAGCTTTTCAGCGAGCTGCGTGCGTACGAATATACACTTCGGACGTACTTTAGCTTCACCGGGGTAGGCATTACGAGGAGCACCCTGAATGTCTGGTACCGATATAGCCGACCAGGTGCCCGAACACGCAGCACGTACCGAGGACGCCGAGGACAAAGTACTGGTACGACGGGAGCAGCAGTAGCCACGAAAGTTCTGCCAAGCCTTGCCGGCTTTTCTCGCGTAGGCCTTGCAACGCGCTTTCAGCGTACTGGGATACCTGGTATGATAGCTGTATACCAGTACTTACAAGCAGTATACTAGGGGTATCAGGTAACCGCAACAGAGCACGCGCCGAGGACCCGAGGACAGAGTACAATATACTCTTCCGGCAGCGGTATGGCTGCGATAGGGCTGCCAGTGCGCACGTAACGACAACAGAAATGTGTTACATTCAACCACGTTCTGGGGGGGTGGAAATAGTTCTCAATTGAAGTCGCGGATGCTTCGAGGCCGGCAAGGCCTGCCACGCGCTGCAGCGCCTTGAACGCCTGCAACGCCTGCAACGCCTTGCAGCGTATGTATTGCCTGCAGCACCTTGCAGCACCTGCAACGCCTTGCAACTCCTGCAGCGCATTGCAACGCCTGTAACGCCTGTAACGCCTTGCAACGCATGCAACGCCCGTGAGCCTTGAACCTCAACGTTGTAGCAATGCGTCGGCCCGGTCCCCTCCTGACCGAGGGCCTGCGGGAATGATGGCGCGAACGCGCACTTTGTGATATCTCAACCATAGGTGATACCTCAACCATAGGTGATACCTCAACCATAGGCTGACACGAAATATGTGCGTGTAAATTGTTCGAGCATGGCGCGGCTGCACAAAAAAAACAGCTCATATCTCGCACCTTGTGATGTCGTATGCGATCATGCGTTGCCCATACAGCCGGAAAGTACTGCGTGCCTTGGTGCACGAATGTCTTTTTTTTACACGACGACGAGCGGCTCTACATCAGAGTACATGCGCGTGTACTGCTGCTGCTGCTGCTGCTGCTCCTGGATGATTCGATCGGTGCCCATAACAGAACTCGAGGCGTCCGTGCGGCTGTCCGGTCCCCAACCACAGCAGTAGTACATGGAGAGTGCGCGAAGAGGACGAGCATGCGTCGGCCGGTGTCAGGGGCTGACAGGAGGGCCGATACGATGCCAGCGTCCGGGGGTCTCCGGGGGTGCAGGCGTTTTGAGAGTGGATCGGTTGCGCATACACGTACCTGGTTTATAGCTGCCGCGGGGGTGTTTCGGCCGATGCACGCGTAGTAGCCCAGACCGCTCCAGCTATTATGCGTTGAATGAACAGTCTTGGTGTTATTGTATGTGTGTGTGCAGATGTCACGGCTCGAACTGAACATCGATACGACACTCTGTTATCTAGATATTTCAAGGCAAATCTGTTCCCGATACAAAATATATATATATATGTATATATTATATATTAATTATATATATATAATAATTATATATATAATAATTATATATATATATAATATACATACGAAGTATACATATATGATCTATATAGTTCATGTTGTCTGGCGGGAGGCGTGTAGTCCGCACGATCTAGCGCGTGTTTTCCTGGGTGGGATCTGCCCTAGGAGGCAAATCCTGCACAGCTCCCCACAACGACAGGTGAGGAACTACTGTAGATCATCTTCAAGTGGACAGATCAGACAAATCAGACAGATCATAATATGTTTGTTGTTAATAGAGGTGTGAAGAGATGTTGTGCCTGGTATCGTACCCTACATGCACTCTCTCGTTCGGTCCAAACGCCTCACGAGAAGGAGAGACGAATACCGCCGCCATTATGTGGAAAAGGTGGCAAGCAAGCGTTTCGTGGCTTCGAGTCTCTCGACCGACGGCCGTCGGCTTCCTCGCCTGAGTTCGGTCGTTTTGTTGCCGGCCACCAGACTCATGTGTCCCTTTTCGCCTCACCCTTTCGATGCTTTCCATCTACAAGCAAGGGAGTCCGCCTCACAGCTACTTCCTCGCCGCGGCAGGGTTGCAGCTCTCACCTTTCATGTGGCTCGCTCAACACTCTCACGGCGCTCCGCGCCCGGTGCAAATAATTCCCTTGTCTGGTCGGTGAAAACCCGATTTGCGCCGCCCGGGCACAGCAGAGGTGCGAGGGTCTATGGTCATACAACTTCTGCCATATCAATGGTATGAGTACACCCTCCCCCCCCTCAATATATATTTATGTATGGCCTACCTACCCTCTTTCCCTCCTTCCCCGGTTGCGTGTCCTTTGCCTCCACCGCCATCTGTCGGTTCTGCCTGTCTCGGATCGTGCGCAACAGAGACATATGGATGACAACCGGTTCGAGCGAGAGCTGAAACACAAGGAGGTGTTGCAGAAGCAAGCGGACCACGGCGCTAGCAAGGAGGCCGAGCAGGTGCGGTGGTCGGGGCGTTGCCCTCGATCCCTATATATTGGAGCGATC
>JBBMHQ010067631.1:0-13575 GCA_037834295.1 Postelsia palmaeformis
CTTGACCCGCGAGAACATTGATGTTGACCCGAAGGGTCGATCCGCGGATCTGGCCCGTGGGTCGCGCTTTAAAAACAATTTGATGTCCGTTTTTGTGCCCCACAGCGATACATGACCTAGCTGTAGTGGGTATGAATGGATGCGGGCATGTGTATATGGATCTGGTATTGTTTTAATGCTTGAATTTCATACCCAAGGAATATGATTGAGTACTGGTATGAGAGAAGCCTTTGGGTAAGAGAGCAGGAAGTGATCCAAGTATCGGATCCGCGAGCCGAATGCGCGGGTCCGACCCGCGGGTTAGTAGAAAACAACTCGCGGGTCATGCTGGCCCGACCCGCGAGTGACCCACTTCTCGGAGGTCATGACATGACCCGACCCGTGAGCTTTTCATCACGTCTTGACCTGACCCAACCCGTGAGATTTTACTTTTGACCCAACCTGACCCGACCCACGAGATTCGAAAACCTCTTGACCCGACCCGACCCGACCCGTGAGGTTTTGAACACTTCTTGACCCGATCCGACCCATGACAGTTTGAACACGTGACGGTTTGAACACGTGACCCGCGAAAAGCCCTGATTTTTTCCTACGAGCATTCGAATGTTATGAAAAAGGTTTCTAGTCAAGACGGACCCTTCTACCCCATAGGAATTGTATTAAATTGTAAAGCACTACTGCTGTATACCTGGTATGTCTTGGTACGTGAAGGTGAAATATATATATATATATATATATATATATAATATATATATATAATAATATAATGTATAGCCCACAGCCTGCAGTTGCACTTCACGCGGATCCCGGTGAGATCCTGCATATAGCAAACGGGGCTTCGCCGCAGCATGATGTTTAATGCTGATCACTTGTAACCAATCGAAGCATATGGGTATATTCACTGCTGGCAGCATCTTACTAGTAGCGAGCGCGATCATTCAACAACTGTTGTACAGCAGGATGGGCCCGCCGACAAGAAACACCTAGTGGCGAGCGCGATCATACAACAACTGCTGTACAGGAGGATGGGCCCTCCTACAAGAAACACCTATTCTGGGCAAATCTGAGATTATTATTGGGGCACCATCTTCAAACAACCTTGAGCATACTATACAGGCTATGATATATAATTTTGTGTAGGGTTCACCATTGAGCCGTTTTCTTACCCCAATTTTCTTAGCGTTCTCCATAAATTGAGTATACTGTTCTTACTGGGCACTTTCTTATAGGCGGGTATTTACTGTAGTTTGAGCGCATACCTGGTTATGAACATATTTTGTCTTTTCTAATGCGATAATTCCTCTGCTGCTGGTTTTATTAACAATACGCCAACTCGATGAGTAACACCTAGCGATCCACAACGCGGAGACCCGCATCGTTACACAACACAGCAATCAATGGGCCCGGCGAAGTGGAGCAGCACTTGAAACAAACCAACGCGCCAAGGATACATACACACCCTTATCTATTATAGTATAATGCATCGCGACTGACAGCATGCCGAAGGGGTTCTTGATGCTCTTGCAACGCTCGAAAATAGGAAAATAAATATGCGATGTCACGCGTCAGGAGTCACGAGACGGCACTTTCATACCGTGGCAGATTGTTTTTTTTTTCACTCTTTGTCATTGACGGACGCCAAACTACTACCGTTTTAGTGTGGGACACCCGCGGCCTATGTACGTTCAAGTAGTTATACCTGGTACGCTTGATCGTTGCACGCTTGTCCTTGATTGACCGTTTGCTGACAGGTACGAGGTCCCTTGTATTGGCGAAAGACTGTTTCGTTTTATTTAGCACACGTATTGATGGATCAGCGTTGGTGCCTACAAACTTCAAGTCCTAATTCGCACTGGTTTACGAGATAGGACCCTCGGATGGTTTGCCCATTTTTCGGCTTGCCCAGCTCGTACCAACGGCAGAAGAAAGCGGGTATCAGATCGAGGCAAGACCAAGGTCGCGATATCACAACTAAAAATACCACGCGACTGCCGTTTATGACTCTGCTGTAGGTTCTCGTTGTCGTCGGCCGTATTATACTTACAATGTAATTGTATCTGGTATCTGGTATCAATCCAAGTGACTAACGACAGACCTCCAAGTGGGAAGCGACGAAACAGGCGTACCGACGGCTTTCGCGCCGCTGAGAACTCTCATAGAACACTCAACAGAGCTGCATTGGTGATGATAGTGGTGGTGGTGCTGCACCTCGTGTATGTCTTGTGGTTTGTATGTACAGATGTAGCAGGTACAGCAATACCGTACCGGGTATACTCGTAACACGCAAGATCACACACAGCCTCATACCTGGTACCAAATTTCTAGATAATCTTTTCGACAACGGGCAGTGTGTGCGCCCATGGGAAATTCTCGACGAGATTTTCTCAAGGCCGCCATTTTCGTTGTGTGCGTATCTTTTTGAGACAATCGATCTGGAAATTGAACCAAGGGGGTGCGTTTACCTGGTACCAGGTATACGGTATGCTCCGGTTTTTGGGGAGCCTGGCCTGTGAACACCAACTCACGGCTTTGGAATTGAGTACACGTAGGAACAAGAACCAGAGGAAGAACAACAACAACAACGGCACGACGGTATCTACTTCAGGACATAGCAGCTGGCATTGCATTACCCAGTCAGGGCCAGCCTTCGCTGTACTTTATCCTCGATGATTTTCACAGCAGTATCGGTATCGGGTACAGCAGTTGGTGGGTACATGGAGTTCTCACTAAACTGGATACATTGATTATTTATTCCCTAGAGGCTCGATCACCCCTCGCACCGTATCGTAGGTTAGTTACGATTTTGCTCATGTGATGTTGTGCTTCTACCCGTATACAGTAGTAGTATGACGATATCACGCGTGCACGACGCCCAGAAGAGCGCCCTGACATCCAGCCTATTGATCCCTGATAGCAAACAGCAGTCGAGGTGGTCAGGTAGAAATGCAAGCATCGTTTCTGTTGCAAACGAAGATTATGGTAAGCACGGCGAGTATTCATAAACACCTTCCGAAACCCTGGACCACAGCCTCCGATCGCCTCCCGTGCCTGTGTGCCACCCCGTACCAGGTGCCAGGTACCAGGCATGTGTTATTTATAGACGCACAATTAAGTTAGCAACTTTCCGATGAAAATCGACGAGCAGTGGGAATGCTGAATGAAGCCTATGCGCGATAAAACTAAGGCACCTACCGGGGGGAAGGGACGACACCTGTGACCACCGCTTGTCCAGAAGATCGCCGAGCGTAAAACCTTCAACGAGTTGAAAAAAGAGTGGTATTAGGAGTATTCAGACCAAAGTTAGATGTATTCAGACCAATTTTAGGAGTAATCAGACCAAAATCAGGAGTAAGCAGACCATATTTAGGAATAGTCACACCAAAATTCGTAGTTATCAGAGCACAACCTTAGGAGTGAACATATCAAACTGAGGAGAGCGGTCTTTTTGTGCAGGTCAAGACCTAATTTGGCCTCGATATGCTAGTTTCCGGGGGGTGGTTGAACTGCGATCTCCCAGCACATGTGCTGGAGACTACCTTGTCGTCTACCAGGTATACATAAAGGAAGTGCAACACTTCACGTGCGCTTTTTGTCTCTGCGGCGTTCCTCTCACCATCTTTTTCGTGTCTACCCCTACGTACGACTCGCGATCTACCTCCACATGCGTTTCTATTGTTTCTGCTGGTATTGGGGTGTGATGCTGCTACAGGACAAAAATCCCGAGAGGAGAGAGGAAGCTACCGAAGTCTTCACTCTCGTATCACATGTGAGTCAAAACATACGTACCTGCTACAGAAAAGCGTAAACTTCAAGATCGATTGAGATGGCGCTTGTTTTCTTCTCGAGGCTGTGGTCGGTTGGGAATGCGCTTTTTGTCGTTTCGTAAGGCGTTGTGTGTTGAAACATTAACTAACTGGTCTGCTACCATAACTGTTCTATAGCAGCAGTAGTTGGTCTCAGGAGTGCACATGCCATAAGCACGCACACTGCTGTAGAGAGCGATGCGCTCTAGCTGTGTACTATTGGTATAACTGTCCGTAGACTGAACAAAAACAACACGCGGGGCATGTCTCATGAGGGGACTTCGGTATTCGACGCGGACAAGTTGGACCCCGGAAGTATCACAAGTCGGTATTCTAGTGAAACGAGTGACGTGCCTTTGGCATCCGCCAGTGTAAAGCCGGCTATAGGCACCATATTATAATATCATTCATATCTCCGTTGTGCTTTCTCTGCAATGGCGTCTGTCGCTTGTTTTCTTCTCGGCCGACGGTATTTACAGTGGTTCAACCTGTATGTATGATGTATTAATGTATGATTTCCTTTTCGTTCCTTTTGTGTTTCTGGAATTCCTTGGTGCTTCCCCGCGTCCTGTGCCGGTGTTTAGGCTTACGCCGTCTTGGGAGACCCGGCGCAGAAGAAGAAGTACGACCGCGACGGCGGCACGGGAGCAAACAAAAAAGCGACGCCTCGCGCTGCGACCCCGAACTCTGCGCGCCCTGCCCCGTCTGCTCCTCCTGTGCCCTCTGCGCCTCCTGCCCCACCTGCGGCGCCGACTCCTACTCCTGTGCCAACACCTTCAGCCCCTCCTCAGCCACACGCAGCTCCCCCCCAGGTCCCCCATGCCCCCCAGAAAAAGCGCCACCAAGTACCCACACAACCACACCAACAAGTTCCCCAGCACGCACACCAAGTACCCCAGCAGGGACACCATCAAGCACCCCAGCCAGGAGCGCATCAGCAGGCGCCCGGCGCGTGGGGCGTGGGGGGCGAGCCCTGGCAAGGCGGCGGTTACGATTACGATCCGGCCTGGGTGAGAATTTTAGTAGGAATGCCTCGTATCAAAATGTGACCGCCATTTGGTAGCGATGCGGTAAGAGCGAAGGTCGAGTTACATATGCGATGACGGCACTACGTACTCACGGCGGGCTGACGGATCGTTCCTGTCTTGTGTTACTGCACGAGTAAAGGTCCTGCTTTTTTAGTTGCGTGTCCTGTGCAGTGTCGTATGCGACGTCGCTTGTTGATGCCTGTACGGCACGCGAGAGGTTTCGCTTGTTGAACTCGCGGTAAGAAAAAGAGTTCGCGAAGTGACGAGTTTGACGAATGCTGCAATCGCATAAATAAGGGGTGTGTGCTTCGAGGGGCACAAGAGTAGCTTTGAATACTACGGTACTGTAGTATACGCCGGAGCTGTCGGTGCCCGCTGGACAAATAAGTTGTGTCGATCGACCGCGGCAGCCTATCTCATCCAACGCCCCCCCCCCCTCCCACCCTACGCCACGACCCTCGCGTACTGTCCTACCGCAGGGATACCCGTGCCAGCAGGCCCCTCAGGCCTTCGGGCAGCCACATCAGTTTCCGCAACAGGTTGGCTCCTTCCAACACCCGCAGGAAAACGCCTACCCGTACGGCAACCCGTACGACCCGTACGACCAACAGGGGTACGCTTTTCAGCAACAGCAGCAGCAGCAGCAGGCACAGCAGCGGGCGCAGCAGCGGGCGCAGCAGCAGGCGCAGCAGCAGGCGCAGCAGCAGGCGCAGCAGCAGGCGCAACAGCAGGCGCAACAACGATTTGCAGGGTACTACGGAGGCTACGGTGCCTCCCCCCCACCCGCGGGCCTCGCGCTTCCCATGCCCCCAGAGCTGGCCTCGCCCCCTCTTACAACCGAACTGTGTCTGGCGCAGCCGTCCCCGCCTCCCCAGCCGCAGGCGGCGTTTGACTACGGTTACGCCCCGCACGGACATGCCGTTGGTTTCCCTATCCAGCACCCAGCAGCAGGTGCCGCTCTCGCCTCTTCGCTTGCGCTCCCGACGCCGTCGATGTCGAGCTCGGAGGAGGATGATACGGACGACGATAGCTCCGAGGAGGAGGGAGATTTCCGCCACCGCGCGGTTGTCCCGGCTCGGGTCAAATCGCCCGCTCGTCGACGGTCATCCTCGGCCTTCCAGCTCCTCAGACGCAATTCCAACGCCAACAAGCCCAGCTACCCGACCGAAACGCGATACGTACCACCCGCCCCCCCTCGCTTGAACGCAAACTACTACCCTACGGAGTCACGGGGCCAGCAGGCCGCGGAGCAAGCCCGACCCGCTCCGGTCAACCGCAGCCGCTCGGGCAAGCTCATGCTTAGCCTAGTTTTGACGGCGTCTCTACCGGCATCGTCAGCTTCCGCGGGAGGGCATTCACCCGGCACGGCGCCGGCCCCGGCGCCCGTCCCGTCTCAGCTACACGCGCAAGGGCGAAGACCGTCGGTCGGGCGCAGCGTAGTATCTCGAGATCCGAACCCAATCGGTTCCGGTTTCAGTAGCCAAGGGGGTGTTGGTCAGTCCGACGGGAGGCGCGAGAAATTCGGGGGCGGGGGCGGGCTGCTGAAGCAGATGGACCGAATGTTCGCGGGGGTCATGGGGGCAAGCACGATGAACGCGGGAGATGTAGTGGGAAAAGCAGGTAAGGGTGTGGACGGTGACGACGGTGTCCTCGTGCTCTTTGGTGGGTGATCAACGTGCCAGAAAATTGTTCCAATATCGTTTCGTTTCCACCTGTTGGACGTCGCTTCTTTCTGGTTTCAGAGTGTTGGTGATGTGCTTCCACAGGTTTTTCGGCACTTACAGCTCGCACGGAGCCTCTGCTGGCGGCCGCGGGCAGCTTCCTCGATACGATTGTTGTTCGTAAGGCACATGAGTTGTCAATGTTGTCTCTTGTACACCTTCCGATGACGGCCTCCTATCATATCATCTGTATGGTCAAGACCCGTGGTTGACGCCGATTTACCTCTCGCTTGCCGAACCCTTTTCTTCTCCTCCATCATTCTACAGTACCCCCATGCAATACCAAGAGTAACATCGCCCTTGCTCGCCCTTGTAATGCGCTGCACCGCCCATGATGCCCCTAGACGATAACCACAACTTGCTGATATGGTCTTGATCCGTTGGGCTACTGGCGGAAGGTTAACCTATCGCCTACCCAATCTGAGCTTTAGAACACCCTCCCACCCTTCGGAACCGCGGGAGGTCCTTAATATTCGTATGAGGCTGTACATGCCTGGCCCGAAGTTCTCCACACTCTCTGGGGACCAGGAAGAGCGTTTTATCAGGCTTTTGACATGAGAAAATTCTGTTTTCTTCATCAATCGTTTTAATCGTATATGTGAGATTCAAACTCACGACCAACGACCCGTGTACTGCGGACGACGCCATTTATTGAAGTCTTAGTCCGTCGGGCTACTCGTAAATCGCCGACTCATTCTTAGCCTTCTAACATTGTGGTATTCTCCTGTCTTCCCAGGAGCGATTTGAAAGAGTCGTTCGCTAGTCCGGGATGTGATATTTTTGTTGCGGGCGATCGGCTGAGAAAACTACCGTTAGTTACCTCAATGCCAACAACTGATCCTATGCTTCCCTCATAGTAATGCTGTCAACGCTGCGCTGCTGATACCTGTACAGGTTCCGGATCGAGCCAGAGTCCGGGCTACCCTCGAAGTACCAGCGGTGGCGGAGGAGGGGGAGAAGTGGGACTCATGTCCATGAGATCAAGCAGGACCACTCGAGTTGAAGTTGACGGCAGATCGAGGACCGTTCATTCTCGCACAGAACGGACGGTGGTCCATCCGGATGGTTCGAGGGACAATCAGGTGGGCTGGTAGACGGGGGATTTCAGTCGATACAAGGGCTTTGCCTGTGTTCAACGGGGAGGTTTGCGAAAGGCAATCACTACGCCGGCGTGCACAAGAGCTTCATCTACTCAGAAAAGTACCTGGGCCATCCAGGTCGTGCAAAACAAGTACAAATGCCGACAGCCAATAGCACGGCACTCGTAGGAAAGGCCTCCGCTGAAATACCGACAGGGCAGCTCTGGCGGCTGCGCTATTTGCTTGATCCGGATTTCTCGAGGTGGTACCGGCCGGACTCATGATCTTCCATCTTTATATTACACTGCCAATATAATGATACACTGCCAATATAATGACACCACCGCAATATTACACCGCGGTATAGCTGAAGGTCCACGACGGGTCTCCTCAGGCCAACGTCCTTGTTATTAATTTTGCTGTACTAGTGCACTGTACAGAAATACATACCTGGTATCCGACGCTATTCCTCTGACGGGCGTCTTTGTTCCCGTATGCTCAGTGCAGGAGCACGTATCCAACTCTATTTTCAGGTAGCTTGTCCCCGAAAGGGAGATGCGGTTGTAACAGCCTCGCCTAAACGGGCTTTCACTACTTTAGTGCAGTGTACAGTACCACGTGTCCAACTCTAGTGAAGTAATTGGTTCCCTGAACGGAACTGCCGTCCTACTATCATAGTATCAACTCTTATGATGGCAAAATGATTGAAGGAGGGCGCCGGAACCGCTGCACAGCTTGCATTGTTTCTGTGCCGTGCGTGGCTGTTTGCCGCTGTCAGCCGATGCTCACCATTACCTGCTTCCTCACCATAGCTTTGACGAACGCGTCGATCATCAGGTAGTGTGTCCACTGAACTCTGTTTTTTCGAGAGCGAGATTGCAGAAGGTAAAAGCAGTATTATAATATGACATCACGACCGACTACCGCAACGCGTTTCTTTACTCTTTTTGATTCTAGCCATATAATCGCACTATGATTGCACCATTGGGTAATACTACTGTAACATTACTATTAAAATATCTATTTTTGCATTAGTTGTAGCAATGTCACAGCAAACATTCCGCGACGTCTACAGCTATCTTTGAATGCAACTCCACCGCGCCGCCTCCTCTCCAGGTGCAAGAGTTCAGTGAGGGCACAAGGGGGCTATCGAGAGGATCAGGGATAGGTGGAAGCAGGCCAAGCGCGGGCTTGACCGGGGCAGACCTGGCGAGCATTCACGCTCTTGCAGGTACTGACCCTTGGTCGTTGGCGTCGTTCGGAGTATGGGATGCATGTTGAGATCGGGGGCAGGTGCACTCCTTCAATTTGTTTGAAAGCATCACAAAAGTTGAAAGTGGGATACAGCACAAATACATAGAGTATTTGTTCTTGTACTTATCTTGTTGACCATCAATCCTTAAACGTTCAGGTCGCCCCATTTGGCGCCGAAAATGACCCATATGTTTTTTTTGCGCTCTTCAAAGCAAATTGTTCCTACACAAAAAGCCGGAAGAGTACAGAGAGCCTCTTCTTTAACTGTTGCCCTATCGCTTTCTTTTACCTCTCGATGATCGCTTGTGTCTCAGCGATTGTGCGTTTAGTCTTGCGAGGCACGTGTCTCCCCAACTTGGAGATAAAATCACTGTCGATCACTGTCGATCCCGTCGATATCGTCAGGGGAACGTTCGCGTCGAACTGTGGTGGCTCCGATCAAAGCGCCTGTGAGAATCGCAACATAGAAAATGCTGCTTTCACATACCAGGTACCTGGTCTGGTGCCAGTGAGATTGCAATTGCCTACTTTTCGAAAATGTATCGCCGTAATGCGGAGGGATAACAGTATAACTGAAACCGAGGCCTTTTCCAGTGGCCACTTTTTTCTTTGAAAAAAACAAAAATTGGTTCTCCGTTTGATGTTGTTGTGTTTGTTTTTGTTGATTTTTGTTGTTCCCAACTCCTACTCCGTCTGTAGGTCGCGGCGAAGAGCGTCGGAGCGAACAAGAAATCGACAGGAGCGGCAGGACGGGCAGAAAGAAGGGTGTAATGAAAATATTCGGGAACGGCAAATAGACGCCTCACCTCTTGTGATACGAGTAGACCAAAGAAAATAAGAAGAGAGGCACCCTCGTGGTACCGTGCATCGGAACCCACTACGAACCGATGCGATACATGTACAGTAGGCGGCTAGTGGCGTGCAGCTATTGTTCAACGTGACAGCAGTCAGTCATCATGGCCTTGTTGCGGTCGTGGATAGAAGTAAGTGTGCTATGCCATAAATATGGATGGTTTGCTAGTTGTAGTGCAGCTTTTTTGATAGGCTTGAACTAAAAGTTCGGCGGGCGTGGACTCTGCTCCGGTGGAAGGTGTTCGGTGTGCTTCGTCGAGTCGTCATTGCAGGTGGCAAGAGTCTCGAGGTAAATACGGCGAAGCGGTAAGGCTGCCGCAGGATATTTGAGTATGCAAGACACGTTAACGGGGCATGAGTTGATAGGCCTTCACGTCGCAGAAAATTCGGAGGTTCACCGTCCGTATGGGCAGAGACTATGTTTTTATTGTATTGGAGTACTCGGTAGTGGGATCGGGTGTCGGATTGAAACCTGCCGGATTTATCAGGGATTAAGTTTGTTTTTGAAGTTTGTTTTTGATTCCGTGCTGCGGCTGGTAAATTTGCCGTTGAGATGTCGGTGCAGTACTTCGGATGGCAAAGTCCGTAGTCTTCACACGCGTCCACCTTACTTTTATAGTACGCATACCAAGGCGTGCATATACTCGTGATGGGGTGCAGGTAGAACCGCAGCGTATATATTTTCCCCATCTTTGGCGGTTTAGGTGGCGTTATGTCAGTCTCGTCCGTTTGTTCCGTACTTTCAATTTTTTGGCGCAGTAACGCCACGATAAGCAGGACGCGCAGTTCTTGTGTAGTACGGTGCTTCGTGTTGGTGGTCAAGTCAATTTTGTGTTATTTGTAGGAGTTGAGAGGGGTTGAAACATGTTTTTCTGCTGATGACTTATCGCAGCCAAAGTATTCGGGCCAGCTGGGGTACGTCAAGGTATATGATACCAGGCATCTAGTACGAGCTTTTGAAATATGTCCTCTTCACCCCTTTCACGTCCCGCGAGGAAGCCGAATGCTGTTTTCGTGCTTAACCCACGGCGACACTGTCAGGGACTAGGTCTGTCCTCCCGCCATCCTGTTATTATCCTGGTTCCGCCTGTGCATTTCCAACGAGCCCATCTCACCAAACACTCGTCGCCTTGAGTCGGATTAGAGTGTTTCTTACGTCGCTTGTGCTGTTCCTACTGACATATACCTGGTACAAGTTTTTGGCGCGGTATATTATCGACCTCGTCTGCAGTAAAAAATTACCGCAATAGTATCCTCTCTAACAGCACCCGGTGTTCACAGGAATCGGCTCCAACTGAAGAAAATAGGCGAGGTTCTGCGGGGTATGGGGGGGCCGTCGACCGATTTTTATCGAATAACTGAGTCAATTTCGCGACATTGCTTTCTACCGTCGAGAGGGTGAATGACCGCTGTGCTCCCGGTCGTCGGGACCAACCAACTGGCAGCTATTGATAGTGTGACCCTAGAGTCTCTTCGGCGGCGCAAATTTATTTTGCGTTTGTGTAAAGTACACCTATGGGCGTGCTGGTGGTACGTGAACTTAGGGCCCATCTTGACCATCTTGACGGGGAACTTTAGTCGGAAATTAATTTATATTTCCGAATTATAGTACGCCGTTCCCCCATAGGGACCCAAACACGTTTTTTTTTCGAAAGCAAATTGAACTTCATTGGAATTAAAAATTTATTTCCAACTAGAGTTCTCCGTTAGGATGGGCCCTTGTATACTCACGAAATAAGCGCAAGTAACCAGCCACTGGCGCATGTAAGGTACCATATAGTACCTGCTGTCCTGCGATGGCATCGCTCCAGAACGGTCTCAGTCTGTGATCAACCCGAAGCAAGAACAGGAAGAAGGACGGCTGCACTCTCCCGCAAGTAGGTCGACATTCAATATTCAACATGCGTCGCACACCGCTGTACGCGTCCCCGCGCACTCTATGATTGTACGGCCTTTGCGCATCATAGCATTCACATTGTATACATTGCATCATTTGAGTGTAAGAAGAGCACTCACTATTAATATGTTGCGGGACCTTGTGACACGATTTTGGGGGACTCTGATTAAAAAAAACGGGTCCTGAAAAAAACGAGAAAATCTAAAATTTACCTCGGAAAGCTCTTCGTAGGAAATTTCGAATGAGACTACGAAAACGAGCGGGATCGCGCTGTGAAGCTCACAATCGAGTGCTGACCGTCGCTCCAGTGGGCATTTCACCGTACAAACCTCACCATATCTCAACAGCTTTGGCGAGTCCCCCGGAACCAGTTGGAGATTGGAAAGCTAGCTTCCTAAGCGATGTTATGGCATCTGAATCATCCCCGATTCCCTTCAGGACCCGACAAAAAGAAATCAAAACAAAAATAGTTTTTTTTTAACCTTCTTCCACTTTTAAATCAACAATGATATTCAAAAAGCTGTGGAGGCATATTGGTGAAAACGTGGGAAGGTGGTCGACATATACTTTTTAGGGGGCACACGACTCCACTCAAGCCGTGTACTATATGTGAGCTGATTTCCGTCAAAAAGTAAGCATCTCACGTAACGTTGTGGCTAGAAATGTATATTGAAATGAGAGGGCCGAATCTTGTCCATGTCCGAGTTCGAGACTCGGCGGGCTAGTTTCCTTTTTTTTCGGGAACATATTTTACCTGATTATAATATGTATTTTTTTGCCAACTAATAAAAACAAGTTCATCGATCTTACTTGTTTTATCAAGGACGTCATGGAGATGTGTTTACTTTTCAAATCGGCGATGGCAGTCATAAGTCACGACCGTTCAACTGAATACTGGGTCACAAGTCCCCGCACTAAAGCTGGTTTGGAGCAACGATACAGCTGTAGGTACTACCGACTGAAATCTGCTGTTGTTCTGGCTCTATATATACATACAGTAATACAAGTATGATGCAAAGAATATTCAAGTATACCACTAAAAAGCTGCAGAAGTATCATACCTGCTGAATCCCTGGTACTCAATGCATGGTGTTGGCGTGCGCTCCTTATATCTGTTGTGTCCAAGGGCATAATGTATCCTTCATTTCTGTTGACGAGTGCTTTTTGTCGGGGTTTTGCTAAAGGCGACATGGGCGTGTGGCAACCGGGCGGCGTTCTCTTGTGATTCGATTTCGAACAGTTGGTGGCCCAGAAGCACTGCTGAACACATCCGGCACCATCCCACGTACACGTTTCCGTGCGGCACTGCCTTGACAGCAGGAATCATGAACTGGATGACGTCGGGCAGGTACACCGTATGGCCTCCTCTCTAGCACTTTGCAGGCGTTGCTTTCTCCGAACGAGGGGACAGCTCGGTGGAAATGCGATCCTCTGTTTTTCGGTTGTGCATGTCCAGCCCCTAGTCGTACCCAAACCGCCTGTAAATCCGAGCCCGGCGCGAATCAGCCACGATGTACTGGGGCCTCTGCTCTTGTCTCGAGCCCACGATGCGTTTGTCAATCCGTCACGAGAATGATAGTTTGGCGGTGGTGATCAGTATGCAACTGATGGCCCCGACCGGTTTCGCTCACTTTTTTGTTTGTTTGTTTGTTTCCCCATCCCATTTATTATCTTCGCCCTTCTTCTCTCTCTCTCTTCAGTCGTATCTCAGATCCGGGGTCAATAAGTAAGCTCTTCTCCCTCCTCCCCACTACGGTACTTGCCTTGCGTTTTTATCGCGAGAAGATTTCAGCAATTTCTTTCCTCGTCGACTTGCGTCGAATTTCGCCTACCCACGCAACGAAGGCGCTCTCGGCAATTGGTCCCTTTTTATTTTTTTAAATAAAGTCTCACCACGGTGGGATTTGAACTTGGGTACCAATACCAGTGGTCTTTGAAGCT
>JBBMHQ010067642.1:0-27701 GCA_037834295.1 Postelsia palmaeformis
GCCAGAATGCGGTTTGCTTGATATTGTAATATCATTGTGTCACCACGCGTGTGAGAAGCAAATAGCTACTGATATCATAAGTTCTAGGAAAAAGATCGAGGCGCATAATACCCGGTGAATGTTTTTCTTTGTATATTTTTCGGCGGGTTTGATGGTCGGACTGTTTATTCCCAGCTATATCGAATATGGATCTACGAAACGGGGTTTGTTCTGAAGCCGGATCTTCAGTAGTTAGAAGAGAAGGAGAGGTAGGTGTTTGGTAAATGAGAGCGTTCCTGACGGAAAATTCGCCATCAGGCGTGCGCATCTTCCTCATAGGGTCGGGAGCCGGTAAAAAATAAAACGCATTTCCATTTGGGTTTGAAGGGCCTCGGCGTCATCGAAACGCGACAAAAAAACAGACTTTCGAAGGTTCATGACAAAGCGCACATAAACTGTGGTAACGAATACCTGACGCCAAAAATGGGCCCCTCGCTCCGTGGCTGACGAGTCAGGGCTCTAGAAGGCCACACTTTCTTCAGGGGTTCATTTAGTGCAACAAAGTGACCGAGACTGGAGGCACACATTGGTACAAGGCGAAGTGTTCATTTTTTCCACCTGTTAAGACGGGCCTGGGAAAATTGTGCGTTGGTGCTTACTGGGGTGATGGCGCCTATCAATGGGAGATGAGGATAATGCAGACTCTTTCTGACGACTGAAACACAGTTTACGGTGACAGGGGTAGGGAAATGATATCGTTCTGGTGCCACCGTCGAGGAGGTTACCTATGCGTTTTGTCATTTGATCTTCTCAGAGCCAATCGACCGAGTAACTGCGCATATTTCATTGCAGTCTGAATGTTTTTAGACATTTGTTCCCACGGCATCTACGACATGGGGCGTGTTTGTAACAATGCGCCCATTAAATCTTCTCAAGTATGCGTTTAGAGCCTCTCGTCTGGTGGGATTAGACGTTCCAGGGACAGGAGGGGTACGCCTCCCTCCAACCTGGGACCAGACGTCGATCAAAGTACGGTCGAAAATCGTACTTGCCAAAGCATGGACAGTCTGCGTCGTCACTGAAGTAGCGTAAGATACTGAATACTTCTGCAGCGTATGTTTGCACTTGTACAGACCCCGGCACAGCAAGTTGTCGATAAGGCTTGCGTAAAATCAATTTGAAATCCGCTTCCAGGTAATCTGTGGCTGTGTACTGTAGACCGCATTCCGAAAGGTTTACTTCTCCACCTATGCATATTTGTGCCAACTGGCCTTTGCCTGTCGAACATAAATCCTTTTCTTTTGTGGACGGGCGTTTTCCTGCAGTGTCGGCAGCGGGAACCACAGGAGGACGGCGTGTGCGCAAATAAATGATCATGTTTTGAAGCATCGGCCGGGCTCTGTCGCATCGGCTATGAGCGCTCCGTGTGTCGGAGTATGACCACCATTTGAGGCAGCCAATTCCTTCGAATGGGGGTCAATCAGCTCCATGAAATAGGCGCTCTAGGATCGTAGTTTGTTATTTTCTCAGGCTATCATGCTTTCCCAACGTGCAATCCAGAGTTCGACGAGGACACACATACGAATACAAATGACTCTACCCGCATCTAGTACGTACGTGTACCGTGTGTGTTCCCGCGTCGTAGCGCTGCCCCCACCGTCTGCTTAGTCAGAATTTAAGCAGGATTCGAAAGCAACTTATACGCTATGAATGTTGTATTCAAGATATGTACACAAAGACGATGTTCTGGTGTCGATTTTAGCTTTCTCGGTGATTACTGGGAACCATTGAGTGATGTACCGGAGGTTCACGAATATTTTTTTCAATTGGGGATCAAATACCTCCGGCGCAGTAACGCAAAAGTAACAATTTGGGATTTGTACTGCCCGGCTTCCTCGTCACGTACTGGTTACAGCCGCTGACGAACACGTGAAGGTCAATGGACGTAGCATTTGTATATTCACTTTTTACGTTTTCCTCTGCCGCGTCTGTCGGTATGTTCCCAGTCTCATCGTCACTTTGTATCGAGCACATTTTAATGGGTTTTACTTGCACAATTATGCGTTTCGTCCATATTATGATTTAAAAAAACGTCTGAAAGGTCTGAAGTGGTGTTGTGGTGTATGTATCGGAAGGCACGGCTAAAGCTCTCAGAATTGTTCGCAAGAGTGCCCTTGAACATATTTGCCTAATGTGAACACTAGTGAAAGCGTCATAGCCGTGGTTTTCGCCACATAATACGCACAATAGCGATAATGTCGAGACAACACGACCACTACTTGTGATCCAACGCAGACGAGTATCCCTTTGCCGTTTTATCCTCCCCGATCATCAAACTACTGGTGCGTCGCGTGTGGTGTGTGGGGATTGTGGGAATCTCGTGAGCTTGGCCTTTACGGGTATTTGCAGGGGTTGGCACCGTGCACACCGAAAACAAATGGTTGTTACCTCGGCTACTTTTGCGAAGGTGCGTATAGTAGAACGATTCCAAGTGTAGACTTATCTCATACCAATATTGTGTATTCTGCTTCTAGTCTACTCGGGCCGGTGGCTCTGTACCTTACTCGAACCTGGAGTTGAAAGCATGTGTTGCTTTGAGGAAGCCTTGCAGACAATCTCGAATGGTTGTGAATATAGCGAAACTAAACGGCATACCCTAGCGATCGATTCGACACTTGGCGGAGTTGCTCTGCGAAGCTGGAAAAGTTTAGCCCAGAACGGGGCCCACCTTGCGGAGCACCAGTCGCAATTCGAGCAACGTTATCCCTTCCCAACGAACTTCACGCATGCCTTAGTGTCCAGCGGTGTCCGAAATTGCGAACCAGATAGTCAGTAGGTGAAATTACGGCCTCTATTCTACCAAACAAGCCAAGAAGTATGTCGACTGCGTCGAGCTCAACTGCAAAGGAAGCCACATGTATTCGACGGCAACAACCGGAATACGGGTGCAGGTTTCACAGGGATACGTATTTGAAGGTTTTGACACTACCTTGACACTGGTCATACGCCGTCATAGTACTATATTGCGTGGGTTAGGGATTACTCTGGGGTATGCCAGTAAACGTTCACATTCGCGGCAACGGAAGCATTAGCTGAATAAAATTATTTATAAAGCCCGATACTCTCTGTATCAACCCTGGGGAGTTATTTGCGCCGTAGAGACAAGAACTAGACGTATTCACTTCCAACAATACCCGCAGTATCGGCGTTGAAGATCTTTTGGAAGAAACCTCGTTTGACCTATTATCGCAGCATTATACTTCGAAATATCGACATACCAGTCTATGCCAGTACTCGATGTACATAGCCCTAGCCTAGTTTTTTTTTATCCCAGTACACGCACCATCTCATGTTGAAACACGCTGGGTATACACCTGTATCTTGAGTATAAAATGACCAAAGGTATATAATGTGATATTTCCACTCAAACACGCTATATACGAACTTTAGGATACTGCAATTATTGATGAGCATTCTGCAATGTGAACTATACTCGAGTTACAAGTCGCATTTAAAAACGTGATGACTGAGCCTTGCCGTCGTACACCGACAATACTCCCCCACTTCAAAGCCATATCAGTATGTCAACATGATACATTGTACAACGCCACCGCAGAGATTCAAGAAATTCAGCACTACCCAATACATGCTGATGAACCGTCCCACTGGCATCACCATACAGGATGAAAAAAACAGCATACTCGAGGTCATTTACGTCTTTTACGCGTGCGTGGATGGCTTTTCGTTGATAAGACACCCCGAAAACAGTTTATTTCTTGCCCGATGCTCCAACGGAGAAAGGTGTTGTACAATCTCAGTTTAACCTTTTGTTCCTGATGCTCTTCAGTCAAGGAGCGCTAGAACTCATCCAAATGTATGGCTTCAGTAAAACTTATTGTGCATCCCGATGAATAATTCCGTGGCCCAAATATGCCAAAACGTCTTCTTTCGAGAGAAGTATGGTATTCCGACAACTTGAGGTCGAGGAATCCCGTAGTTAGGGAATCGTTTCAGTGGAAATGTTGTACCTCTGTCGTACAAGGCGTCCACAAAGCAGACGTTGTAGTGAAACCTCAATTAGAGTACCCTCGAACACGACCTACACGTCAGATGTATGAACATCTGCAACCTTTGTTGAATGTGAGGACTGATGTCTTGCTTGGTGCACGAATATCTTCAAAACAATGTATGACGAATCAGGCCTTACTTTGGACTCTGCTTGCTTCACTCAAAATCGCTTGTATCAACCCGACACACATTTTTGTCTCCTTCCCGGCTCAGTTATCTTCAGGGATATGACCCATACTGTAGAACAAACGCGAAAATAACTGTACAGTGCAGTATTTGGAATCAAACTGATAGCCGGTCACAGAAAGCCGCCTGTTCTTCCATCGAACACTCGAATCCCCATACGGAGCATTCACAGGAATGTACCAAGCATCGTCATGGCCATCCCTCACCAACGACGACCACGACACGACAACGATTCGTTCAAACAAATTAACTATCTGGCAAATGTTGATAACGTCGACACCACTCACGCTACTGAAACGATGCTGTACAACGTTGACGACGGAGTACACATAGAGGCACACAGGTTCGTTGATGGGGCCTACAGTAAATGAAGTATTGATTGACAACACAAAATATAGCTGCCGGAGGTCCTAGGTCGAGGGGCGCTGCCCATGATCCTTGAGACACCGTCGAGGCCCACCTAATACTTTTTGTACGCCCAATCTACCCGCGCACACTCTCAGGTCTTCGTTTTGAAAAATGATTATCTGGGTGGGGCACACAGCGTTTCAAGGAAAGTGCCCCGGGACAAAGTAAGTACAACCCTTTGTTAGCATGCCTCCGCTGATGGAGTTGACGCCACATGTCTTACAAGCTGAAACATGTTTTTGATAACTCTCGGCTGCCACAGCACGACCTCTATCACCTTCGACAAACGACTCTTGATACCCTTACATGCGTCATTCCCGAGAACAGGGTCGGTTTATCACGTTCGCGGAAGACAGATGTTCCATAGCTGCCGACAAAAACTCGCCCCCCCGCATTGACCCAAACACACGTTGGACCCCAGCGGGTCCGGGCCACCACTCACCATACTGGTGCTCTAAAACGTACATTGCTGGGTGATCGAACATATCTCGTTCGGTGGGACAATCGACCACACTACCATCTAGCTGATAAATCTCATCACTCTCCGTAATATTTGGAAAGTTATAAAACCAGTTAGTTTCGCTCGGTGATTGGTCGATCTTTCTGCCCAACGACAAAGACAGCAAAGACGTAGGGCACACAACGTTGCCGACAGGTCTATAGAAGTGTTGATCTAACACCAGCGGCGCCAAGTCATCGGCCGCGAGACGTGACGGAGTGGTCTCTTAAACTTTTCACTAACGACCAGCTCGATGAACGAAGAAGGTCGTACCACATCGGTGGTCGGTTGGTCGGAATGGTCCACAAACGCTAACTCTAAAAAACCTGCTGGCCATACCACGTCGTGAAGTGGCTGATCAAAACATTCTCCCGGCACCAGTTACAGCAAACCAGGGGGCCATTCAACACGGACGATGGGTATTTTGCACTTACACCGCACTCCAGTCACATCAACGAGGTTGGCCACAGGACATCGGCGATCAGTGGGCCATTCCAAACCGACGATGGGTCGTTTGAACGTACATTGAATCGTGAGTCGCATCAACAGAGAAGGCCACAGGACACCAGCGGTCGGTGGGTAGACACTCTGTCTGAAGTAGAACCGCTGTAAGATTGGTGGCTAGAATATGCCGGTAGTCGACAGTTGAAATGATTGTCTCAACACCAGGCGCAATAGGAAAGTACAGGACACCAGCGGTCGGTGGGTCGAAACTCTGTCCGAAATAGAGCCGCTGTAAGATTGGTGGCTACAATATGCCGGTAGTCGACAGTTGAAGTGATTGTCTCAACGCCAGGCGCAATAGGAAAGTAGCCTATTCCACACCGGTGATTGTTTGTTTTTTGCCATATTCCTATTCGAGACGTTTTATGGTCCGTGGCCACGCAACGTCAGTAATCACCTCGATAAAGTCAACTCCGAAGTCTATGTTCAAACGAGAAGCGGGCCGAAAAACATCAGGGATCTTATGGCTGAATCTATCCCCAAACGATCCTTCCTCTACTGATAAAGCTCTATCACGTTGAGAGTCGGTTATCCATAGTATTCACCTAAGGTGAACCTTGCCTAAAGTGGTGGGTCATACCAACTCGGCGCTTCTTTGCTTGAACCTGTCTCCTAACCAAAAATGCGACAACCACTCGGACCATGCGGTATGAGCGATTGGGTGTTGAAAGCTATCCCAGAAGACCAAATGTTTGAGGGACGTTGACCAGGCAGCTTCGGCTTTCGGCTGGTTCAATCTGCCTATAAAAGTCAGCTGCGACAGGGGAGTAGGCCATACGACATCGCTGATGATTCAATCTAAACAGTCCCCGAAGGCTAGTCCGTGCAAGGAAGCAGATAAAACGATGCCGGCGATAGGCTGGTAGGAACAATCGACAAATGTTGAACGCCGCCACAAAGGGGGTCAAATGACATCAGCAGACGAATGGTCGAAGCGACGCTCCAACGTCAACTACTGTATGTTAGCCCGCCATACCACGTACTCGAGAGGCATACTGAAACAGCCTTTCAGCGTAGGTAGTTTGAGTGAATTCGACAACGCGTTCCAGTCAGTGGACTTAGTATTGATGCACCCATACGACAACCTCCGCAGAGTAGATGGCCTCGATATACTTCCTAGCGCCTGATAAGTTTCCCAATGCTCTTCCCTTTGAACTGCGTAGGGGCCTGTCCTTTTGAAAAAGCTCCCTGAGAAATGCGCCCCATCCGTGCGCGGCTATCGCATACTTTTCAAGGCGTCCGGCTTGACTGCGATATAACGAGAGCGAAAAAAAGTGATGCCAGTCAGATTCATTTTCTCGGCCCGCCATATAGGTTTCACCTCAGAAACAACAGGCATCTACTGTTCGATCGAAACTGTTCCCACTACAGCGAAATATTGAGGAACAGGCGGCTGTCGTATTCTGGGGGCCTTGGGGAAATTGTGTGAGGCCCAAGACATATGATGGCATGGCCTCCTCCACGGCAAACCACAATAAGCGCGCCCGCCGGCATACTACGCAGACCTCGTGAAAAGCAAGATGCAGATCTAGCGCGCTTGCGTTGTTTCATCCGTCCGAATCCTGATCGAGAGCAACAGCCAATGAACCGGGACAACGACTTGCACCTGGGAACAAAAAACAAATGTTTTGGCGCGTTTGTCTATGCGTGCTGTACGGAAGCACGGATTAACCGGATTTGCGTCCGTCTTTAAGGAGTTTTGTGTGCTGGCGAAATCACTTTCAAACGTAAGTGGGAAAGAAAGTAGTCGCCAGCAAAATGGTTTAACTGGAGTCAGAAGGGAGCGACGACAAGGAGTAGCACCGAGTTGCCCTGGGGCTTTTATTTGCTCGTGCTTCCATTGTTTCCACGATCCCCTTTGTCTGCAATCGACTGAAACGTGTTTTTCAACTAGCGCCAGGTGTTGGCCTTGCGCACACCATCTGCTGACTCCACCATTGTCCGCTTCACAGGTAAGAACAGCAATCCGTCGATGCCAGCTGGCGCGCCTTTGTTTCTTTCCCGGAGATGCTCGCTTCCTCCGTGCGTTCGTGCGGGCGCTTGAGCAAAGAGTAACCGGAAAATTGTAAGCAAGTGCAATGGGATTTCAGCTTGCTTTTGCTTAAACGTTATCTTTTCTGCCGAGACGTACGCACTTTGTGCGTTGCAGTGAATACAACGATGCTAAAGGGGACATTGTAGAGACTAGGCACTCCAATTGTTATTTTCATGGGCGAGCGGCAGGCAAGCAGCGTTCACTCGAACTGCTGCCCCATCTTGAGGCGCATGTGGGGGTTACGGTGGTTGTCAAATACGGAGTTTTCAAGGAAATAGGTTTTGCTTGGCCCAGGCAAATCACTTTACTTGCCAAAATATCAACAAACCTATTATGCTAGCACGAAATATGGTTTAGAGGTCATCCATCGTTTGACGCAAGTCAAAGTTCAATCGCAAGCCTGCAGTTGATAACACTAATGGCAATGACTGTGAAAGTTACCTTCAACAAAATCACCTGCGTTGTGATTCTTTGTCTTTGAGATCTTTTAGTCGTTCCTTCTATAAACCCTTACATTTTGCATCGGTCAACGATACCAATCGAAGCCGCGGGCTGTGCATTTTCAGCGAAACCTGCCCGCCTTATTCCAAGTTTTGAAACGACGATTGCTGGGATTGGTTAGATGGAAGCCCTTGAGCACCTTGAGGCTCGAACAAAATTTCACCAGCCGATCGGTCTAGGTGTTTTGCCGGCGTCGTTGGGGCGAGTAAACGTGCAAGCTCCGTCAGACCAACCTATCGACGTGAACGCTCTCCTGCCGGCCGCACTTGGGGAGAAGCCAAATATCGGCAGTGGATAGCTCAACGGAGTAGTGTCGCTCGAGTTTGCTATCAATCCCATGCTGTATGATAGTGTTGATTGACGTTTGCTAGTCGAAGCTGTTGGAAGCCGTCTCCGTCGGACGTGAATACAACCAGCTCGTTAATGGCGTCATTTGGCTGGCCCAGTTTCGTCTGCTAGAGTTAAAAAAAGGTGTATGACCACCCCATCTTTTGAATGGGGTTGCCCACGTCGGAGAGACTCCATTTCAGCCCACAGAAATATCCAATAATCAATCATGTTTCGAGTGGTCTTCTCTCATTGACTTGAGTTACGACCCTGCTTTATAAGTGGGGCCCTTGTTATTACAACGGTCTCAAGTTGAACGCGTTAACATTCTGGGACATTTGGCCACGACGGCTGATTATTTTTTGTAGGTGGCATGGTGCAGCCCTCGGCAGCGGCGAGTCCCCAAGAGGTGAGGCGGATAAGTTCAGGGCTTTACCATTGTTTTCATGTGTTGTTCGTTTGCAATCTCAGCGGCGGTGGAAGGAAAATGTCCACGTGATTGGAACCGATATATGAAACAACGGCAAACCATGCGTCAACACCTGGCCCCAGGCGCAAGTTTTGATTGTCGCATGAATTTGCGCTCGGTGGTACCCTCCTTGAATAAACACGTTGGCATGCTTGGAGTTGTGAGTATTATAACAATGTTCATGGTGTTAGGTGGACATGATATTGACGTATTGCACCTATGAGAAAACCCATGTAGTGAGTGCGTATCGACTGTGGAATTTCAGGTATGACGCGGATTGAAAACGTGGTCAATCGTAATAACGGGCGAAGCTACAGACCTCTAACATGCGTGCCACAAAAAACGTTGCGTGTCTTGTTTCGAAATTTGCCGTAATCGCTAGACTTATCCACCCAGGGTCATTCTTACCCGAGATCTTTTTCCCCTGAATTTTTGACATTTGTGTCGCGCAATTTTCCAGACTTCCAATTTTTTATTTTTTTGTACAAATGTTGGAATGTTCACGAACCTGAATTTTTTGCTTCTGGAGAATGTCAACGCCTACGTATATTGATACATATCTCCAAATATTTCCAAACTTTTGAAATTATAGAAAAAGGCTCTGCGATAAGAATGGGTCTCGTTATCTACCCGGAATAAGTTATAGCCTAGGTTGGTGTGCTCGTGTTAATGCTCATGTACCTCTGACACGACGACCTTTGTCTAGTTACGTGGACATCGATAGTATATTGAGGTGAATTTCTGGTGAAGAAATCAAGCTCTTATAGTGGGGGCATCATCAACATGAAGTAGCACCTTCACCGTAGAACGCGACCTACACTCACACGATGACCGAGTGTTACCGACTGTATCCGTCGTATGTATCACGGGACGTAATAGGCGACCTACACTCACACGATGAACAAGTGTTACCGACTGTATCCGTCGTGTGTATCACGGGACGTCCGATGATCTTAACCTCTTGTTTTCTTCGGTCCTGCACCCATACAATAACATCTTACTTTTCGGGCAACATGCAAACAGGCTAGTTGAGCGGTGCACGAAATAACAACGACGTGAGTTTATGGATTGTAGTCTTAGCTTGAGTTCCTAAACCCTGGGTTGTACTCTTGAAGCTGTCATCCATATGCAAGTCCGCCTCACAAGCGATTGTTACCCGGATGCAGCTCACCGTTTATGCGACGCAGCAGACATCCTACGGCTCTTCACGCTTGGTGAAAACAATGTCTGCCTGGTCGGGGAAAACCAGATATGATCCGTCCCGGCGGTGTAGGGGTGAGAGGGTCAATAGTGATACGACTAAGGCCATTTATGAGATCAAGTACATAGCTCCTGTCGAGTTCCCCGCCCCCGCCTCACGGTGGACCCTCCTGCTCCGTGCGACTGGACGGCCCTTAGTGTCGACAAGATACGGAGTTCAGAACCAAATTACCATGACAGTAGTGGTGTTTTTCTGCGCCTATTGTGGGCGTGTTTCTTGTCTGGAAACTGATACCGTGGCAAACCTTGGTTGCATGGAAGTTTAGGGTCGATTCCATTTTTTCACGTTTTCAAGTACGAAATTCACACCAGGTACAAATTTTGTTTCTCACGACACGTTTATTCCAATCCGAAACGCAAAATAACTGCAAAAGAGTGTGGTGGTCTTTATCATATACGTGGGATTGATTTTCCGTGTGTTTCATTTACCTCGCTTAGCTACGTCCCTAACAAGTCAAAGCAATGATGAGCGTGAAGGTTAAGTCAATTCAAAACCTTGGTCCTTCTCGCGGGGACCCTAAAACAGCTAGTGACGCATGCTGCAGTCAAGGTCCGCCATCTTTTTCCTGAGACCTCTCACTTGGGGACCTCGATACCACCATACGTACACTGACTTGCGCAAAAAACGAACTGTAGGACGATGAATAATCTCATCTATCAAGTATACATAAAAGTCATTTGTCGGAACAAATATTGGCACTTCGACGTTTGTGGGTATTGAAGCCCCGTCATTCGTTGACCATTTTTGTGTGTAAATATGCTCTCTCGATCGTAAAATTGTGAAACACCTAAACTATTTTGCCTCTGTGGGACAGTGGGCTTACTCTTGAGTTCCGGGACCGATCATCGTTCGAGTGGTGACAACTACTGGATCCGACCTAGTCTAGTGCATTCACAAGCTCCCACAACGAAAACTTAATAGTATCGCGCAGGTTGATGGACTGTGCGGACCTTCGGACGGGATTTAAAATATGAGTCAGCAGTGGGTGTTGGTTCGCTCAGAGCCACCCCCTTCATCGCTTTGGCCCGAACTCGTTTATATCGATCTTGTGCGGTACTGAAGGGGGTGAGTAACGATGATGGCACCGACACTGTCTGCTATCAGCACCAAGGTTGGTGGAAATAAGGGCGTCTTGCTTCACGTCGCGTGCGTTTCTCGTTTTTCCAAGCAGGACACACAGCAATGTTTTTCGCAAGCGGAATACGCTGGTATCTAAAGTCGTCACTGTGTGGCTACGTACGTTAGTGACTGGGGCGTCACGTTAACGGTGGTCAAATGTCAAAGCGGCTTCAAAATAGTTACGTTCGGAAAATAGAGCAGTCAATCCATCTCCGAGGCGACGAGTCACCGGATTAAACGCTCATGGGCAGCGTCTGGGAGAAGATGTACATATTTGACCCAAGCTATATACGTTACTTCCAGGCACGCGCTTCCAGCAGTCTCCAATGGGGGAGATGCTGTAGGCTGAGCCAGTTGTTCCTCGTCCGGTGCTTATTAATATATATATATATATATCGAAGTGTACGTCAGAACGCACGATGTACGTGATACGGCCGTCATTTTTTTATGAGTATGCCATTGTTTGGGGCTAGCGGTTGTGGTGTGTTGGTTCTCTGATTGCAAATACATAACACGGGGACCAGATGGATAACAATTCGCCTTTCAAGCCAATTAGATATAAACACACGCACAGGAGCACACGACGACGACCACAACACGATCCCACGGCCGAGGTTGCACTATTCGCCTCGTTTTCCTGACCTGTCAGCTGTACTTCAGTGAACAACTGCTGGTTGGTGTACCTTCGTGATAATATTTGAACACTACTGCAGCACAACACGTTGGTCGGCCTCCACGGACAACCTTCGTCGCGGCCATGTTTCATGTAATGGGGAGGAGCTCAAAAATTTAGACATTGCTCCAAATGGTGTCTCGTCTCCACATATGTCACGCGTAGTGAATAGTTGGACTGCTCATTCATCCGTGATTTCGATACCACTCATAACAGTCATTTTTTAAACTGAATTAATAGCATGATAGAGTCTCATTCTCCTTCAAAATTCGGCAGTTCAATTTTCTCGATCCATTCACTCTTCTCGTCCCTGTCAATCGTGTTTATACTACTTGATGATCCCAACATCTGCCGATCATCGAACGTGCGACACCTCTGACCGCTTAAGTTTCATTCAAGGAGTAGCTAACGTTTGAAACGACCACCTGCATGACGCCTATCGTTTTTTCAGTCTACCGCGAGTGACATCAAATCGAGTCGGAGACCTTCTTGCCTTACTTGCGCGACAACAAAAGTTTAACATTCGTCCATTATATTGGGTTGATGTCTCGACTTAGGTGGCTGTATTGTGTAAATACAAGACAAATGATCTACATCTTTGGCCGTTAGAGACTATGCAGCACCCAGAGTCGGTGCCACTCGCGGAGGCCTGCAGGGAAATTTAGCAGCGGTAAAATAATAACATTCAGTTTTCTTGAGCAAAGAACATGGGCATCGCTTAGATCGCTGACTAAGGGTCCGTTTCGCCTGATTTTAACGAACTCTTCAGTCGGTGACCGCGAACATTACGAGAACTTCATTGCCGTCTTTCGACGGGTCTCAGTCGCTATTGCTCGTTCGAAAAATGATGGAAAACTCTTCCGGCATACGCAGGGTATCTTGGGTGGACTAGCCGTGTTTGCTATTGGGGCGAGGTAACGACGAGAATGTTGTTTACACATGCCGTCGAAAATGGGCGGCATCAGTAACATCAGATATATCAAGGAGTTTTGTGCCACCTTTCGCTAGATGCAGAGGTCATGGCGTCGCTGGCTGCTGCGATGAAGTGTTGATGTGGCTAATGCTGTTCAATAAACGTCTTCGACATTAATCAGTGAGGCGAAATGTATCGTGGGAGGCGTTGGGAAGCACTGCTTCTCGAACCCTAAGACGTAAGGTGCCGTACAGACCACTGTATGACTGTTGAAAAAATACCACGCTTGCGACGTTTGTGATATGGAATCCGACGTAAAGGCAATTTCGATGTCATCCTATTCTCACCCGTGCATGTCGTAAAGTGCACACATATTTTGCGGGGTCACTGACGTTGGGAACATATCGCGCAGATCACAGCAAACCAGAGAGCAGCGAATTTGCAACCCCACTTAAACATACCCTAAATATCCTATTTTCTGAGGCAACATGCGAGGGCGTGCAATTCATCCAACGGCCAGCGTTGCCGTGAGTGAGTGTACAAATGTCAACTTCAACACAGCATTGTTCGCGACTTGTTTGGTGCGTTGGAGAGTTCTTTGAGATATACTTGTCGCTAGTCTGGCCAAGAAAGGACTCAAGCCCCACCCCGCCACCGATACAAGCATCCCGCTGCATACTGCTATTCTGATGAATCGTTTCTACATGAACCTGGTACCGTCGTGTAGATGCTGGGCATTTTCCAACCTGCTCGACGCTGTTGACACCTTGCAAGTGTGTAACGAGGACTTTATTGTTGTTTGTCGGTGTTGAAAATGCCATCTTCAACCGTCATACCACTTTTTTAAGGTGAACTCACGAGCGGGCGTGAGTGGTCCTTTAAAAAGAGAGCACACCAAAGCATCGTTGACAACGTGATGTGGCCCCGCAGAGGAGGACATTTGGCGCGTTCGAGCCAAAGACAACGCGGCAACATCGACGCGATCTAGGAAAGGGGTAGCACATTTCTGCGTTTGTTTCCTGAATAAAAGTGTTCCTTATTCAAACATCATTGGAAGCCGATAATGTGTACGAAGCATGGCATTTCTGTATGCTTGGGCCATGAGATCATTAGTCGGGTTTCTATTTGATTTGTTTTAGAGCCAGGTTACGGGTTAGGTTTGAAGCACCTTAAGTGAGGAGTCGTAGTAAATCAAAGGTAAACCTCTATCATAAAATGGCTCCATCAGGCGGTTCTGTGCACTTATAAGCCGGCTGATGGTTCACGAATTGATTGGTAACGATATTGTTTAGACATCGCAACTTCACACGGGCGATTGTTCAAAAATATATATCCCATTCAACCCGAGCATATATTCACAGCTTGACTTGGTGCGTTTCGTGCAAGTTTTACGGTTCAGCGATTTAAAAAAGACACATATTACATCCTATGTTGCACGTTTTCATCCTGATCTTCAGAATCCCGAGATTGCTTATCGAGACGTGCTCTGCCCGACGTCACTGCGACCTATACTCCCCCCTTCTCGTCGAATACGATGAAAACTCTTGTACTCGTGGTGGCATACTTGAGAGGCGCGTGCAAGTGTCGAACGAAGAGAAATAACCCCCCCCGAGTACGAGATGTCGCCTCTCGGTTTACGTCAGGAGAGGCTGCAGGGCATACAAACAAAACGTGATTACGGGCTATTCAGAAGGCTGAGAAACTTCCTCCCTACTATAATTTGGATACTCGTCTCGTGAATTCACGTGATGCACCCCATTGGATTGGCCGCTTGTTTTTCCTCATCAAATAGCTGTTCAGCTATCAGGAAAATGTTACATCGCTCAAAAAAGCACCCACCCGCACCTAGTGGTCGAATTCGACACCCATACGCCGCATCAATAACGATGAAAATTGCAAACGTCCACCCAAACAACCGGACCTTCTGTCGTTACCTGATATGTCAGACGACGTTCGCTGTAAACGGGGGCTCCAAGATAGAGGTTCGCCTTACGTTTCAAACTGCTTCTTTGTCCGGTTAGGGTAGAGTGCGGAGTTTAACGGAGACATACATACAAAAGTTATCGGGGCTACGCGCATCTCGCACGTATACATACTGCACTCATTATGCCCAACAAGGTGAAGTACAAGCCGCATACTCGTTCTTTAACTGACGCCGGTTGAGGACATCGTGGGGGCTCGGAACGCGTTTCGCCCACGAGTAAATCTCTATCGTGGAACTCGAATTCCAGTGCTGCCGACGCAACCACTTATCTTATCAGATAGCAAAGTGCGGGAAGCTCTGGACGTACCACAACAGTCACCGGTTTCCTTCACCACAAAATTCCGCAAAACGCCCAGAGCTGCTCGACCTCACCAAAGTACCATATCATGTAGAGGATGGGAACTTTCAGCCCCAGTGGGAAAAAGCGCGCTAATTATTGCGTTCACCTCAGAAAGCGTGTGTATGTACTAAACGGGTATGCCTTGAACCATGGGGAACGCCTCTCAGGGACTGTGGGAGGGTGATTGGCGCTCACTGGACGATAAACACATCTTCAGATACTGACAAATCAGGGGAACAAATCAGGTGTATGCGAAAGGCCAGGACTGAGACATGACTGACATGGACTACGTTCACGTTAACCACTGAGCAGAGCATGTACCAGGTATGACGCTAGCCTCAACCCTGGACATGAAAATTTGCGTGGCACGTGACCTGCATGATGGCACAAATAACACACATTTACATACGCATATCTGTTTCGCTATCACTCCGAGTCCACACCTAGTTGCTTAACTACTACCGCGTGCCATGGAACCGTAGCGTCTTCAGTCGCTCGTCTCGAAAAACTGTGCAGGTATATGTCGTCAAACAGACGCGAGAAAAACATTGAACCGCATAGCTCTTTGGCCCAAGAACCTACTGAATGTGTTGGGAACATTTGGAAATACTTAACGAGCATCGTCGGCAACGTGTGAAATGTAATTCAAAGCTTTCAATCGCAGAAGCACCAATCGTTGACGAAGGTGGTTTGCTTTCATTGATAAATCCCGCGTGCGTGCCATATCCAGGCTTCCGAGCATATACTGGAACACCGCAAATGCTTTTGACAATTGTTTATGTTGCCGACCCTAATCTCCGACAAATTGTAAATATACCGTGGTGCGTTTCTTGCCGTCCACAGACTATCTGGTACATCTGACGTTCTCCAAGATGCCATCAGGGGCCTCCCTCCACCTGCGGGGCTGAAGCTTCCTGTGGGGAAACGTCACTCTTTGCAGGTGAATTGAAACGCTCAACGTGACATGTTTCATCATTTATTTCTTGTTTTTTGACGGTTCGATACATTTTTACTAGCGCAGAACCTCAAGACTCGATGTGTAGAGATTTCGGTTTTCAACTGATCGGCGTATATCTGTACGTCCTTTCAAGCGGCTACCATGGGTCTAAACCGGTTCACAGCCGCTCCCTGGCACGCCCGGGCCAACCGAATGTGCAGACGTCGGAAGGCCTATGAACAACAGCGTCTGCGGCCCTTCCTGAACAACTCATGCCCTTTGGAGTCACACGGCTAATAGGACACAGGCGTCGCACGAGCCATTATGTGCTCAACTGGGCTTCACTCCTGACTTGCGGAAAATAAAGCTGCAACTTGCTAGCATCGAAGTTAACCTTCAGACCAGTCAACCAAATGCCAATCAAAAAGGGGAGATACGAATAACTACTGAGCGCATGCTATGAAATGCCTACATAAAGAACGAAAACAATCAATAGAAATATCAATCATGAAGTTCAGAACCTCTGGCAAGCGGCATACCTGGTAGGTTTTTGTTCGCATTGCTTTTTCCCAGAAAAGCGGTAGACGTATCGCCCGGGGGGGGCTCGGGAATATGCTTAATTTGATGATCCAGAACTAGGGATGCTTGAGTTCACCCTGGCATGAAGGTGTTGATCACTTTTCATAATTCGTGAGTGTTGCTTACTATCACTCACCACTGCCGGCATGCCCGGGTGACTCACTTGCCAACGTGACTCCTTCCGAATGACTGCCATAACAAAACGAAAAACGATATTCTGTTTGTAGTCGTTCCAACCTGGGAATCGTCGTTCCGTCAATCACCGACCTCAAACATGCGCTACAAAAGGTGTGGGCTTCAAGCAAACAGCATAGTCTTTTTTGAATTTCATGCAGTTGGGCTTTTGACGTGCCTGCCTTCGTTTGATATCTGACCTGCTAAACTCACTTACGGAGCTACGGCGGCGTTCAGCGAGCTGTATGAACCCAATCAAAGCTGCTCGACTGCCGGGGAAAATCCGTGGTGCTCGTTTGAACGACCCAAGTGTAGCACGGTACTTGTTCCGATGGAATGCGCTCGAAATATATGCTGTCCGTTCGTTTGTGCCACAACGACAACGCGTTATCGCGCAACCGAGTAACTAGGTGAGAGTGCCTCGCAGGTGATGACACCTACTTATCAGACGGTGAAAAGTGTAGTTTCCTTAAGCCATCGATGATAAACATCACAATGGACCTCACCGTGGGTGAAACTATCCTCCGCCTTGCTGGCAAGGCTCTGTAGTGTCTCTGACCACGCAATGTTGTCCAGTAAATATCCAAAACACACACTAAACAACAGCTCTATAAAAAAAGCTGGCGAAACCACTCCATTGACGGGATGGCACAAGAAACAACCAAAACGCAGCTGCTCCAGGGACGACGGCTAGACCACCAAATCGATAGGTTGGTTGAATGGTGCTCTAAATGCAAACAGACGCCGGTTGGGCGGTTAAACTATTTCAACCACTCGTTGGTTGAATAGATGCCCGAGTTTTAGCTGCTCGAGCGAGTTCGGCCAAGCCACGTTCTTGAACACTTGATCGAACTTGTGAGAAAGCGAGAGTGGCAACAAAGAAGCCAGTCATGTGACACATGAGACCAACCGATTGAGCTTGAAACCAAGGGAGAGGATCTGCAAGCCCACAGGAAAAGCGACGTCCCCGTCGATCGGGTGGTCAAACATGCCCCCCAAATGCAGCTGTGACAAAGTTCGAGGCCAAACGCGTATTTAAGAGTCGTGGGAGAAAGAGGGGGGGTGAAAAGGATGCGAAGTTGGAGAATACGCATGGATACGAAAGAAGAGGAAGGGACGGAAAAGCAAGAATAGGGGGGCGAGGGGCGTGGGATACCTAGTCAAGGAATACTTGTGTGACATAATAGAGGTGATTTAAAACACTAAATTCAAAGAAAACATATGGATTGAGATACTAGAGGAGCGGGGAGGGAAAGAGTACTTTCTAGGAAACATCTATATGCCCCCAGAGTCGAAGAGTACGATGAAAGAGATACACAGAGGGAATTCGGAGAAAAATCAGTAGATGTACAGAAGTATAGAAGGCAAGGAGAAGTAGTACTAGTGGGAGGTTTCAATTCGAAAATTGGGAAGGCAAGCAAAGGGAATGAGAGCATTGGGCGATATGGGGAAGTAACAAAAAACAAGAATGGGGAAGAGATGATGAAATTCCTCAAACACAACGAGATGAAGACGCTAAACGACAGAGTAAAAATAGCAGCACCGGAATGGACTAGACAGTGCATACAAAAAAAGGGCGAAAACTCTGTTCTTGACTTCATAGTAGTAGAAAATGGAAGCGGTAAGGAAACAGAACTATATGTAGGCGCAGCAGACGTAGGAACTACGGATCACTGTCTAATATGGACAGACAGTCGACAGACAAGAGTTATAAACAAAGACGAGGTAGGAAATTGCACAGAAGGAGAATCGATAATCTAGAAGGGAAAGAGAAACGGGAAGAGTTCCGAGGAAAAATATCCAAAAATGCAGGGCAATTTTCAGACCCATTGGGAAAAATAGGTACAACGAGGAACGATATAGAGAGGGATGATGCGGGATCTTGGATAATAGAAGTATGGGGGCAGTTGGTCAAAGCCACAGCAAGTGAAGTAAGAAGGAAGAAGTTGATAGTATGCAACAGAGCAGTAAAATGGTGGGATGAAGAAGTGAAAGAGGTTATAGCAGTAAGGACAAAGGCACACGCAAGATATACATCGACTAAAACTACCACAGGATGGGAGGAATATGATGTAGCTAAAAAGAAAGTAAAATATATCGTAGAGAAGAAGAAAACAGGGATATCGGAAGACGTGGTAAAAAAAACGAATGAAGACTTTGAGGGCGGGATGAAGCAGATGTGGGTAGGGATAAAAGGGATACTGGGCAAACAAGCAGGAGGGGAAGATACGGGAATAGCTACCTTAAGAGCACAGAACGGTAAAATGGTGAGTAGTTCGAAGGGAAAAAGGGAAGTACTAGTAGAGCATTACCGTAAGCTAGTAACACCCACAGCCAACGAAATGTTCGACGCAAATTTCGAGAAGGAAATCAACACGTGGGCAGAGGCGAACGTAGATGCATCAGACAGGGCAGACAGTGGTCCGGAAGGGTTACACACAGAGTTAACAAGGGGAGAGGTGAAAAAATGTATAGCTGAACTGAAGAATGGAAAGGCAGCAGGGGCAGACCAGATAGTGAATGAATTTATGAAATGCGGGGGAGAAGGAATGCTTACCATGCTGGTTATGTTATACAACTGGATATGGAAAAGCGAGTACGCACCTAGAAGGTGGAGAGAAGGCGTAGTAGTAAACCTATTCAAGAAAAGTGATACGGCTGACCCGGCGAACTATAGAGGGGTAACGTTATTAAGCACAGTAGGCAAAACATTTTGTAAGGTTTTGAACGATTGAATGCGAGCGATGATGGAGAAGGAAGACAAAAAAAGGCGAAGGGCGGACAGGGCTCAGGCCAAACCGTAGCTGCGTAGACCATGTGTACACCTTCGGCAGGGTGATCCAAGGTAGGAAAGACGCGGGACTAGCAACATACTGTTTGTTTCTAGATGTACAGAAAGCCTACGACACAGTATGGGGAATTGGATTGTGGGAAAAACTATGGGAGATAGGAATCAGAGGAAAAATGTGGAGAATGATGAAGAAAATGACGGAATTGCAAGAAGTGCTGTGATGCTGGACGGGGAAATATCGAGGTATGTTGATATATTACAAGGAGTTGCACAGGTGTGTACGTTGTCACCCAACCTATTCAAGATTTATATCAAAGACCTGTACCGTTCGTCGGCTTGTTTCGTGTTGAGCAGCAGACGCAGGTACTTTTACAGGGCCATTTAACACCATATGATCATGGCCAACAAATCCGCACCGAACCCTTCGAAGTACCTATCATCTGGCTGGTATTGACGAGAAACCGGCCGAAAAATGTTCGGTTTCCATTCCGTTGTCTTCTGTTGAAACTGACCGAAACCACGACGCATTTTGTGGGGAAAACATTATACCTTTCCACCCTTACTGCAGGTTCTTCTAGGACTTTAACCAGATATACGCACTTATGGCGCTCGTCATTATCACGGGCTTGAACGAGAGGACATTGTCGTCTGTGGTCTGTGGTTGTGTTCCTGTTACAGTTCTGTAACGTGCCGGCAATACTGAACGTTTCATTTTTTACCTCATCAGGACAATTTTCCCCTTCGTCCCTCTGAATGTTAGGAAGCGTTCCGATTTCTTTCTCATCCGAATCGGTAATGGTTGCGAAATCATCGCATTGAGACAATAAAGTCAAATACAGTACTCTCGTCACTGGCTGGCACCTATGTTTTGCATCTTTTTCTACGTTGCGTAATGTCTGATACAAATAGACCACTTGCCACGGGCGAACTGACAAAATGAAAGCAGCGTGGGGGGGAGCATATTTCGTTGGTATATTAGTGTAAAATCTCTAGGCATTTTTTTTTGTCTTTTTAATTTGATATTTGAACCATCGCGTACTTCCACAACGGCCAGGTGGCGTAAGAGCGCCCTACCCAATCAGGTTCACAGTCAGCCACGACCAGCAGAGGTGCCCGACATGATTCCCACGACATCACCACCACATTGTTGTCTCCACGACGTCAAAGTAACCACCCTTGCGTCCTGTAAGTTGGAAACATACAGGCTTTGTCACCTTACAGGTACTTGACTCTCAAGAACAACAGCAGCAACTCCGTGCAGGACTGCAACACGATGCTGTCAGGCGCGGTGTGCACCTTGCTACCTGGTTGGCTTCATTCCACACGACAGCAGTTACCAGGACACTGTAGGAGCGCCAACGCGGTGTCTGGCGTGATCTGTGCTCCTCCATCTCTTCCAAAATGAGGGCGAAAGCGTAGGACGACAGCAGACCCAAAGAGAATCAGACTGCTGAATAAAAGAGCAAAACGATATTCTGCGAAACACCGCTTCGTGACAACCCCCACAGTCATCTGTGGAACACACCTTGCAGAACGGTGGCGCTAGGACTTGTCACGGAGAACAAGTGGTACTCCCCACTCCAATATTGTGACGGAGCCACGGCGTTCTCCTATGGCAGCGAGCGATAATCCTGGCTCTGAAGAGACAACAAGGAAACCTCATCTCCGACGAGACTAAAACAAACCCTTGAGAAAGCATGCACAGCCACCTTCGAAAACCTCTTGATTTTTTTTTCTCCACTTCCCTTTTGGTATTGTAGTCCACTCGTTCTATCTCGGTACAGCAGGTACTCCAAGCTCCTATATCATGCCCTCAAGTGAACATCTTTGCATCTGTAGATTGCCATTTTGTCAAGGCAGCGGCGGAGAAGCTTCGGTTAGAATACCAGTAGCCAATCTGGATACATGGCTATCCGGACTTGGACGAGCTAGCTTCCCCTGCACAACAAAGGACCCGAGGATCTCTATTGCCCACTTCACTACCGACAGCATCGTGGCCAACATAGAAGGGGTTGAGCTTATTGCTAGTGTTGTCGTGCGTCCCGCACACGACGCTAAGCCCACACAGAGTAACTTGCGGATGGAGCACGCCGGCCGAAGGTGCGCCTTCGCGCGTGTTGAGAGCAGAGGCCCAGAACGGACGGCTTTTTTCTTTTTAGATGGAGACTGCGAGTGCGACCTCGGCACTTCGTGTCAAAGTGCAAGGTCTCCTCGATAAAGTGAAGGAGCTGGAAGCCAACAAATGCGACCGGCCCGAGAAAAGTGTGCAGGCGCCACGAAGGGGTGTCGTTGATTTTCGAATCCTCGATGGACTGTCCCACAAAGCGGCAAGGAGTCTGTGTGATGTAAGTAGCTGAACATATCTAGAGGTGAGCTCGCGCGCCTCTCCCAGGTGTCATTACTTATCACAACAGCAGTATCGAAGCAACGCTGTAACCCATTGCTGAGCGTGTGGACTGTCATGTCACACGCAACACGTAGGTGGACCCGTCACCACCACACTTCTATCATAAGCACATGGTACGTATTATCTCCCACGAACCTGATTCTGCCTTCGGCTTACCCTCCTGTTGGCGTATACTGGATATATAGCAACATCTGTACTTTTAACTGATGCACCAGGCAAAGAGTATAATACTTCAAGCTGTCACGAAGAACACACACAGCAGTACATTTTAAATGAGGCTACTTTAACTACGGTCAACTTGTTGGATGTGGATCGTGGAAGTTGTTGCTGCTGTGTAATGCCCACCATGAACAGGACACGCATCACGTTTGGTGCAGGCCCGTATTGAAATCGTGGTTAGCGCGCTCAACATATTTCCTCCGTAACCCAATACAACAGTACCAGGTGCACAGCTACAGCAAGGGCTTTCCCTAACAACCTTGCTCTCTAGCGGCATAGAGTTGATTCTCTCGTAGTGCGCGTTAGAGCTGATGATCGTCTCCTCTAAGTTGTCCGGTTTAGTTTCTTCTTTGTGTTGGTTAGCTATTAACGCTATCCACCGCACGTGAGGCTATGTATCCTATTACGTAAACTCGTCCGACTTTACCACGCAATGGTTTACGACCCTTCATCCAATTGCGAGTTTCCGATAATAACGTTGCTATGTGATTTATGAAAACTTCCCCTTGTCTATTGCTGCACCCACCCTATTTATTTTTTTCCAGTCGCAGGACTTTTATAGGTATGTCAATACCAACGGGGTCATGGACAACCTCGTTTTTACCGCGGCGCCGAAACTGTGGGAGGGTGTCAAGGGTGATGGTACAAGGCCGCAACAACGCACGAAGAAGCTGGCGGGGTTGAACGGTCTGTTTTTTACCCATTTCTTGTTGCGTACGGCGTCGTCGTTACGGTTAAGGTCTGATATAATTGGTGTAAGCGAAACGACTGGGGGGAGGGCTTTCACTAGGTGGGTTTCTTTCCTACTGGTGCGTTTACCGTACTAGCATGAAGTTGCTGCTAATGCCCCGGACAAGTTCGGAGACAAGGGCCTTTCCAAGGTGTGCATAGTGATTGATGCCACCGAGACGCGTGTCGACGAAGCGTGGCAAACGGACGCCGCTCGGGCCACATGGTCAAACTTCAAGGGGTCGTCAACCTGTAAAGTGTTGATTGGCATTTCGTCCTAGGGTGCTATCTTCTTCATATCGAAAGCGCTCAACGGCCGCGTGACGGATGAGGATTTGGTGAAAGAGTCTGAAGTCATCGAGAGGTTGGTTGAGCGGGGGCAATCTGGCAAGGGCACGCACGTAATGGCAGACAGAGGGTTCAACACCATAGCATCGAAGTTGTAAAGCCAGAAACTTCACTACGTCGCAACCGCAGCAAGCGCAACGATGAGGTACAGTACCTTCTAGGAGACGCTATCGTTACCACAGACATAGCCAGCCTCTACATCCATGTAGAATGAGCAATTGGGGCGATGAAGCCGTGGAGCATTCTTGACAAGAAGTTCGACTCTCAGCAGTTTGATCTAATTGGCCCATGCTACCTGATTTGCGGCGTCCTCGTTAATTTGATGCACCAACCGATATCGAGCCGCAAGTAACCAAGTGTTATCCTATGTATGACCTATGTATGACGCGTGCTACGATAGGCGTTTTTTTTTGTCGAAACGTGTTGGGAATTGAGGGTGTCCTCCACCTAAATTGCCAAAAAATATATATATGATTATGTTGCGGTGCTGTTAGTCGGTCGTGATTGCACTTAGGTTTTCCTCAAGAAGACTCGGGGGAAGGTAGGTACACATCTACTGTGCGTCGCAGGGTCGTATTAGATGAATGTATTGATCGTACGTAGCGCGCGTGATAATCGAGTGCATGTCTGTATTTTTTAGGTAAGCGCGATAAGTGTTCACTGTCAATTAGCGCTCGGTCAGGTAATTTTCCTCTCGACTTATAATTCTCGTGAACGCACCTCTGTGCGCCGCTGGCATGCGTTGTTGAAAGTGCTTTTTATTTTCTTTGCTTCCTGCTGTGGCCGGCGTTTATGATCGAGGGAATAAAAAACTTTTTTTTTCTCATATTTTCACCCCTCTCATCGCGTTCCAATATAACGACGCAGTCTGGGCTATTCAGGGCACCAGTAAACGAGCCCGGTTTTGTCGCCCACACGTAAACGCGAGGTTGTAACGACGTCACACTGCACTGCATGAAAGACCCACGTACTCAGTCGAGTGGGATGTATTTCAAAGTAAGCATTTCAAGCATAATGTCTTGAATTTAGTCGGCCGTCTGTCCTCGGCTGATTCTGCTTGTTTTTCTCTTGGGCAGCACACGTCGCTCGTGTACACGGCATCGGTCAAGAGATATCACGGTTTAGATTTTCAGGGAGGTCTTTTATAACACCTTGGCTGTGGTGTTCTTCGAGAAACGCTACTCTTAATCCTCTATATTTCCACGCAAGAACATATGCTACTTGTTGGAATGACCAAATACTGCTCGTCGCCTTCGCCAAAATAGAAGGATAGCCGCCTGCTGTCGCAGCATTATCATCGCAACCCTAATGTGCAACGGAGAGTCTTCATACATGCCCAGCCAGTGGGAAAAACATGAGAAAGCACAGCACGGAACATAAACGAAGAGAGTTCTCCCGTCAAATGAACGAAAATGTGTATACTCTTGCGTGAAGGTCTTCAACAAATAAAAAAACATTCACATGTACAGCCTACCGCTCAAGTGCAACACCTGACGTCGGAAGCAAAATTCGCCACTCTGGAAATTCAACCTACGGATGAGACGCATTGTTTCTCTAAAAACAAATGCGGGTAAATTCTCCAGGATAAATGCCTATATACACATGCGACGTTGTCGTCGAATACCACGTGTGTCGCGTGCAGCAAGTTTCATACAACATACCCTCTTGGCGCGCAGAAAAAAAAGTTGACCGCTGAGGTTGAACACCACCTCGACCCGTGTTTTTCAACTTGATATTAAAGTTGTTTCGCTGGCCCCACATACCCCACAACGTTTCGCCTGCGTCAAGGTACCGCACGTACATCAGCCGGTATTGAATCAATGCATGCATCCGGCTTATAAGACGATACTGGTAATCCGTCATAATCAACGCGTTCAATCATCGTCCTCTGCCCGTCCACGAACGTCATTATTAGATTGGCATGTTCTTTTCCGCTGTGAGGTCCGCCCTGGTCATAAGTGCGTTTCGACTCGGCCCATACGCCGGGATCTGGATGAGCGTTGTAGTCTTCACCCCGATCCATAGCAACAACCACCCTTGATTCAACCCCCTCGTCAACAACCCCTCTGAACGGGTGTTGTTTCGGATCCCTCAGCGTTCATAAGTTCTGTGCGGTATTTTGCATTGGCTTGCGGTGCAAAATGTTGTGACCCTTGTCACGTCCTGCCCCACAGTATGTAAGAACCCGCTTACACGCCACACTCGTAGGCGACTCAGGGTTCGACGTATCTGGCCTATTCTCTGTCAGCTGCAGCAAGCGCGTCAGTTGTAGTAGCTGATACACACGATGGCAACCCCGTCCGGTCCCCGATTGACAAGCGCAAAAAGCTCGCACCACTTTATTGGCTACCTAGCGAGATGTCCCTATCTCAACACCTGTCTCTGCATCGTCGAGGTTGTCGGTGCTATTGATCTCTGCCACCTTCTCCACTTCCAACGCAGCGGTGACTAAGTACTGCACGTCTATCATGGACTCATTCGCCCTGTCTTTTCGAGGCCGCCACCGAAACACACACAAGAGGCAAACGTAGGAGGTGGGTTTCAACTTAGCATAGTTGGTCTGGTAGACGCGTACATGGTACGGTCACAAGAAAACAAATCGGGACGAGGGGAATTGTACATATAGGAAGCACGCATACAAGTTGCCGTAATTATGCACCCGATATGAATTCAGGGCGACGGCCTTGAATTTCTCAACTACGTAGACTCGGAACGATATGTTTGAGTTAGGTTGTCCGACCTGGGTCACGCGATCTCACAAAAATTTCAGGTGCAGAAGGCCGCCATTACTACCGCACGGCGCCCCGACGAGCCCCTTAAGTGCCCCCAGATTCAGCGACCGTTGCCATCTCCGGTAGAGCACACGACCCGTCGATCCTTGGAGCGAACCTTTTTGTATAAGCCACCTGATAAGTGGTGTTGTCGCTGATTCCTGGAAGGTACTCGCGAAGCGTTTTCAAGCCCTGCATTGCCGGTGGCGATAACGTGTCTGGTTCATGCGGTGCTGGCGTAGCCATCACGGTGTGGCGGAAGGCAATTGAGCTCCTCTCGAGACGAGCTTCCCCGCCACTTCAACGACAGTCCTCGCCAGGGTCGCCAGTTGCGCTTGGCAGAGCTTGCTCACGCCCGACACCTCCAAGCATCTGAACGCCTGTGTTTCGAGGCAAATAAAAGAGAGGGTATATTGCGGCATACATGGCGGAGTTTGCAACACCATGACTTCATTAATACACACACTCGGATCACACACAAATGCAAAACAAGCAATCTCCTTGCGAGCACACGAGTTTGCAACACTTTCGGCCATCTGTATTAGTCGGGCTACTGTTTTAGTCCGTCGTCTCCCTGAGGTACCGATTCTCTTCTTTATTGCACAAATATCATTCGTATTCAGGAAGAGTTGTGGGATGTTGTTGAAGGCCGTTTCCTTCGCGGTTCGATTTCGAACTTCAGATTTGTATTTTTCGATCAGAAACGAAAAAACCTGCTTATGCAGTCCAAATATGCAAAATCCGACGGAATTTTTTCGATATGAGAATTCAATGACCCAAGTCGTCCTATTTTTGGCACAAAATCCGACGACCTGGGTCATCAGATTTTCAAATCGAACAATGGCATGCTTTCTAAATTCAAAACGTTATCCACGACAACAGCAAACAGCAGCAGGACGATCGATGAATTGGATGTTTTCACAGCTGTATAGCGACGTTGCTTCGCGCCCGAAGCTCAGGAGGAGGGCGGCACGTCCCTTCGTGGCCAGACTGCAGCTGCCTTGCGCGAGCCCGGGGCTAGAGACCAAGAGACGCGCACTCGGCACGCACCTTTCCGTGGATACGTACGAGTACTCGTAGACTACACTGCTGTACAGCAGCAGTTAGTCACGAAATAAAACACATAACACCGAGACAGGTTGGCTCTAGCGCACCCGCCACACCTCTCCGCCGCCAGACCAGATGCAGTCAGCCTTAAGTACGACGCTTGGGTCCAACGCCCAGGGCAGCGCACCCAGCGCGCCTCATCGCGGCGTCAAACCGCAAAAACAGCAGTTGGTCTCGGCGTTTGCTCGAATCTCCATACACACAATACATTACAATTTTTCGCATACTGTTTGATTAATGACAGGCGTGTACTGTTGCGAGTCAGGGGATCCGGCCAGTTAGGGGATCCCTTTTGTTTAGGGGATCCCCTCAATTCTTAGGGGATACCCTCGTATATTAGGGGATCCCTCCAAGTATTAGGGGATCCCTTTAA
>JBBMHQ010067643.1:3315-13573 GCA_037834295.1 Postelsia palmaeformis
AGGGTTGACATTAGATTATTGCTTAGGGTTGACATTAGATTGTTGCTTAGGGTTGACATTAGATTATTGCTTAGGGTTGACATTAGATTATTGCTTAGGGTTGACATTAGATTATTGCTTAGGGTTGACATTAGATTATTGCTTAGGGTTGACATTAGACTAATGTTCAGGGTTGACATTAGATTATTGCTTAGGGTTGGCATTAGATTATTGCTTAGGGTTGACACTAGATTGTTGCTTAGGGTTGACAAAAGATTATTGCTTAGGGTTGGCATTAGATTATTGCTTAGGGTTGACATTAGATTATTGCTTAGGGTTGGCATTATATGATTGCTTAGGGTTGGCATTAGATTACTGCTTAGGGTTGACATTAGATTATTGCTAAGGGTTAACATTATATGATTGCTTAGGGTTGACATTATATTATTGCTTAGGGTTGACATTAGATTATTGCTTAGGGTTGACATTATATTATTGCTTAGGGTTGACATTAGATTATTGCTTAGGGTTGACATTAGATTATTGCTTAGGGTTGACATTAGATTAATACGAAGGATAAGAAAGTTAGGTTACGAAACACGGCTCAACGGTGGGACCAACTCTAAATTTTTACCAGGTAGACAATACAGTTGGATTAAGGTCGGAAATATATACCAGGTACCAGGTACCAAACAATGAGCCTGGGCACCAAATTGACGTTGATTTCAAACACCCTGCGCCCACTGTACTGCTGCAGCCGATGCGGTCTCGAAACTTGACAGATTGGAGCTTTCGTTCAGTAGGTGTACGCCTGGTACAGAAAGACTCGGAGGTGTAAGGAGATGGAGGGAAGGCGCGTTCGATACTCATAATGTTTCGCAAGTTCGATCTTACGGCATTACAAGAAACCTTCGACACGATAGATCATTCGTCGTCGGTCGCTACGGCGGTGTCAAGGTGTCATGCTGCTGTCATCTACGGTTGGCGTAACAAAGGCAAGCGATGATCGTGGGTTAGTGCATCGGCTTGGGCTTGCCTTCGCCTTCTCTCTGGCGAGCTTGGCGTGGTGTGTGGAGCCATCATAGTCGTCGGGCACCAGAAGGTTCGACGCTTTGCTTCGGGCCAGCTTGATCTGCTCCAAATGCTCTTCCTGCGCGACAGCACTCGACCACATGGAATTAACAATGTCGCATCACCGTGCATACGGTACGTAGTAGTACGAAAAGGATAATGATCATAAATGAAAGCTTGCACGACTTCTACTCGTTATAATACCCCAAACTCGTGGATTGATGTGTATGTAATCGTAATTTACACTGCACACCTCCAACTATATAATGAAGGGGTGGTGACATATTCAACAACTTATTTTTATTTTGGGATACATTATTCTGGTGTTTGCCACATTGCATGCAGTGTGAGGCGTGAAGTACAGTGTGTACACAACGTTAGATGGAGGTTACTACCCGGTATTGTTTGAGAAAAATAAGATATAAGACGGAAACGGAGAGAACAAAAAAAAGAAACCTGTGATATTTTCATCTGCACCAAGCCCAACCCCGTTCTGTGCTTATATCTCATTATTCTGTTACCGGTACATCGCAGCCTACGGCATGGATCGCTCTTACTACCCACGCCAACTCGCGGCCGTCTTCAGAAAACGCCACAGTAGAAGAAGTTGTAGAACAATCCATGGCGGGAGGTGGTTAACCCCCCCGGGGTACATGCCTCTATGTCTATCGCGCAGAATAAGTATGCTACTAAAAGTGCGGTGCGTGTGCACTGCAAGCACCTGATACGGAATCTCCTGATGATCCCCACTTGAGGAGCTCTATAGCGTTATTAGTCAATCTACACTATAAGTAGGTCAATCTACGCTGTGAAGTACTATATGCTCTACGCTACTACTAGGTCACCCAGCCTATCAGCGAGTCAAAGTACGATTATTAACAGTAAGTCATTATTACTATTAATACAGTAATTGTGAGTCATTATCACTACAGTAGTTGTGACTCATAGTAAGTCAATTGCTATTTGTAGTGAGTGACCCGAAACAGTAATTTATAAGTACTCTGCACTTAGCCCGGTGGGCATTCCCCTGGCCCTGGTTCACATCGAAACATGATATGAATATATCGTTTTCCATCGGATAACTTGTAGCGGTATAACATGTTGAAAAAAGCTAGCAAAGTTACAGTAGGTACTGCAGTCCCCCAATTAAAAAGGCCCATCAGTGGTATTCATACCACCCATCAGAAATTTCATAAAACGTTCGTGCGGGACTGTCAGCAAGAAACTGGAATCCGGTTCAGTCTGGGTTGTTTTAGACTCCTATCTCTTACCAGGTATCTCTTATCTGGGATGCATAATATGGTACCTTAAAGTTCTTTTCATCATTAAAAAAATTAAAAATAATTGTCAAAATTGGCATAGGACAAACGGTTACTCAGTTTCTCAGTTTTGCTGCAAAGCTCACCGTGCCTCTATTTTACTGCCCACTACCGCCGTGCTCATACGGGGGAAAATAATAGTAGCACTCTAATACCAGTACTAATATGTAGTATCCCAAACCAAGTATGATTCAACACATGGGGGGTGTTCTGATTGCTAAAAATAGGTCTACTGTTCGTCTGTAATACTACTATTAATATTATGCATGGCTGTCATACCGGTGTGCACTACCGTAATGTATCGTGCGCCATTAATACTGTACCATGCACGATGGTTGGAGACAGGACAAAGAAGGACAGAGACGATAAGGCTAGGGCGAGGAAACAGAATCCAAGGACACATTCGGGACGAGCAGGCGAAGATCATGGCTCACCCCACTGCTAAGCAACGGACCGAGAGGTAGGAGGTAGATGGTGCCACCACGGTAAGGATGGTGAGGATTTGACGACAATTAACGAATGTTTATTGATATTGTGAATTGAAAAAAGTAATAACAGCAGTAGCGGTACCTCTTGCAGCGCCCAGTAGTCTGTGTTGCCTCTCCCGTCCTGCATGCGCTCCTCCCACATCAGGAAGTCGGTTAAATCCACCACCCCGTCCCCGTTGTTATCCATGCGAGAGAAAAGCTCCTTGATGTCCAACTCCCGGCTGAAGTCTGGCATCATGCTTACAACCTACCAGTAATATATATACATTGGGAAATTGCAGAGTCGGCAGCAGGGGTGTTTTGACTCACGAAAAAAAAAATGCGGCAGCACTATTAATAGTCTGGGAGTTAAGATTTTCAGGTTCGTTGTTCTGGGGCGAAACATATGAATGAATGTGGCCATTTCTATACTGAAATGAAAGAAGGAATCACCCTGATTTACGTGAGAATTCGAGCCTGGCACAAACCAAGGCATGCCTCAACGCGGTGTCGCATCTTGCAGTCCGGAGTACTGTACGCAAAAACCAAACCAAACCCTGTGCACACTGTACAACAGTACATCTACTGTACAGCAGTACGTCTACCGTACAACAGTACGTCTACTGAACAACAGTGGGCCTAGTCGGGGTGTCCTCTACAGTTAAACAAAGTATGTAGCAGTAGCGCTGTCTTTTTGTAGTACCAGATATATATATATATATAAACCTTGAAGTATTACGTACACGAACCATGCCCCCTTGGTCTTGTTTTTGTTTTCGTTTTTCGTTCCCGGCCCTTCGGGGGAGGACGGTTGTTCCGCGGTAGGCACCGTTATGGTCTCAGTCGATTATTCAATCCCCTGGCCTACTGACAGGGCACGCCATGCTACCCGTGTGCTTTATACGCGAGAACTCACATGGGCTGACACGGTCGGGAAAAAGAGGGCCCGGGAACAAGAGCGTACAGCGAAATAGACAAAGCGACGCTACACTTCTGAGAAGGGGATCATACATACCAGGTACACAACTATTCAAATAATTATCACTATTGCGAGGGGCCATAGTTGATAGGACCAAATATTGTCACTAAAAATAGGTAAATATTTAGGCTTTTGTGCAGACCCCAGGTCCTATTGACTATGGTATGTGCCCCGTTATAGGAAAAACGCGGTAATATATAGGTTTTTGTATGGACCGTAGGTTCTATTTACTATTCACGATAGCCCCCCGTACTATTATAGCCGAAACGAAAATCACTATTATAGCTAAAACGAATATCAACGGTCGCATTGACTAGCACCCCAGTCAAAGGGGTAGGTTTTCGGAACGAAATTACGAAGCATCGTTTTTCGAGCTTTGTTAACTTGGTTTTAATATGTATATGCCTGTGTAGGTTTCGAGAACGGGCAGTAGGGTTTCGAAAGTTTGTTTCCTTACGCCCCATCCAAAAGGGGGGAGTGATTACCGGCCTCCCCCCCCAGCGCTAAGGACGTCTGCACAAAATAAAAGCGAAAGTACTCAACGTTTGATATATTTGGCGAAGAAAGTGTTTGACCAGCTCCTCTCGGAATATTCTCCGAGCCTACTCTCGGATAGGCCCCCCACCTACCCCGCTCAGTTTCGCTTTTCTTGAGGCTTTTAGTGGCAACATGGCAAATACTCCGGAGTACCAGATAGATTCTCAGTTCACCACCTAGATATGTCTGGGCAGATGTAATTATTATCTGCATGATCTGTATGATCTGTATGATTTATACGATATTTATGATATGTACGATCAGTATAATCTAGCTCATGCTGGAGGGTGGGGGCCGCGCAAATCTGCATGGCCTATCTATTTGCGGGGGACCATAGTGAATAGGACCTACGGTCTGCACAAAAATCTATATATTTCGCTATTTTTACTGACAAGATTTGGTTCTACTTACTACGGCCCCCCATCATAGCGCAGTATGTTGATGTTATCAGATGTATCTGTACTATGCAGAAGCTGCACACCATATCCTACCTGTAGGTGAGGGTATATCTGGTATATCTGGAATATCTGATCTATCTGATCGACCTGATCTATCTGATCTATCTGATATATCTGATATATCTGATATATCTGATATATCTGGTCTATCTGATAGATGTGATAGATTTGATATATTTGGTATATCTGATATATCTGATATATCTTGTCTAATTGATAGATCTGGTAGATTTGATATATCTGGTATATCTGATAAATCTGATACATCTGATATATCTTATATATCTGATCTATCTAGTCTATATATATATCTGATATATCTGGTGTATCCTATTTATCTGATCTATCTGATCTCCCCGATATATCTGATATATCTGATATATCTGATCTCCCCGATATATCTGATATATCTGATATATCTGATACATCTGATATATCTGATATATCGGATATACTAATATATCTGATCTATTTGATCCATCTGATCTATCTGATCTATCTGATTCATCTGATTTTTCCGGCGAATGCAAGATTTTCTAACCCGGTTCCTCCCATATTCCTCAACTCGGACTTGGGTGCTCATGTTGTCGAGTGTCATTACCTTCGATTCGCCCCAAACCTGATACCGCCAACACAGCTCTGCCTCGTACTGTAAAATAAGCTTACTTCGTCGGGCTTTTGCTCAAAAGGGCAATCGGCAGGCGGAAAGACAGGGGGTGAGAGTAGTTCGTAGCGCGATGTAGGTTGAAGCTGTAGGAGGTAAAGCGAACTTTTCAGGCCCCGTAGTGCGATCTAGTTACGTAAAAAAACAGAAAACAGACAACAGACAAGAGACTCTGTCCGAGGCTGTCACACCTGTTTCTTGAGAACGGGGTAAGCCATGCGTTCGCTCCCTCTGTTGGAAGCAATCCGGCAATTCGCCGTGCGTCATGTTGCAAAATCAGGATATAGCAAAAGGAACGAAAGCAGAATCAGGATATACATAGCGCAGGACTTTGGACACTATTAAAAGCCCTAAAACATGGACAAAAAACTGGCGCTGAGAAAACGGCACGCTTCATCATACACAGGAATATTCCCATGGACTCTGAAAAAATAAAATATATTATTGACGTGATTCAAACGACAATGCGAGTCGTACAGGGCGATAAGACACATGCCTTTTTAGGCACGCCTTGCTATAATAGGCAGTTCCTCGGGTGGGGAGTGTAGTAAGCAGTCATCAGCCAGAAAATGTTGTAATAAATACCCCTATGCCCTTATCGTTGCTCGCGTTCCTTATAACCTTGCTACTGGAAACAACACATCGATCTATTAATAAGACACGTTCCGCGCTGGTTTGATTGCTTCGCGCTTGAGTCCGGGACCCATCGTTCTGGGCCACCACGCCGACATAAAAAAGGCTCGAGGTGGCGGCATACGTACGTGCGCACCTCGAGAATTCTTTAAAAGCCCCCAGTCCGTCCGTTAGTCCTGTCGCCTTTGCCTTCGTCGTCGCCGTTGCCTCTGACTGTTGTGTAGTGTGTAGTATGTAGTGTGTTGTTGTGTTGTTGTGTTGTTGTGTGTATGGGCCGCCATTTCGCAATGGGAAGCAGCAGGCAGAAGCAGAAGCAGAAGCAGAAGCAGAAGCAAACTTGTTTTTAAGAGTTTCGTTGTCCCCGCACTCCCAGGATATTTTCGCTTGCACGTGAGTCTACAAGAGCATGGTATTACCAAAGGGATACCGCTGCTGGTACGAACAGCCTAAAAGTCTTAACGAAGATATAAATGGCCTTAATGGCATGCATGTAACTGACGCGTGATATTGCTGAATTCATCACCTACCCAGGGCAGTTGAAACGCACGCCATATGCCTGACGTACTTGTGAGGCCATGGTATTTGCTTATATGATTCGCTTTTTTTTTGTTCCTTCTAAAAGTCAGCGTTTTGACGGTATTTTGATACCTGGTATATATTTAACCCCTCAGCCCATCGAGTGAAAGCCCTCGTAAACGGTGGTAAGCATGACTGTAGGTGCCGCCGCTAACGTATCTTGGTGACGAGGATTTACTGCAATATTGTACCAAAATATCATCGCACCTTTCTTCTGGCCTTGATTTTATCGAGCAAAATGCGGTCTACCACGGACTTCTGCGCGTCGGTAAACCCGCTAGACGCTGTCTTGCTATGCAGCTTGTTCCTGTGCTTCATCAAGTGCGCCTGAAACGTAAAGGCGTATACGAACACACAAAACAGTTACAGTCGTCGTCGCCGGCCCTAACCCTAGGCGCTCGTGGCCGGGAGAGTTGCAAGTGCCGCTTGTTTGGCATTCCCGATGTACGTGAGTAGCACCTTACCATAGCTGTGCTTGTGTTAGCTGCCACGACACCGTCGGCGACAGGATTATGCCAAGGTGACAGCGCAGTATGCTCGCGCAACGAGAAATATATAGCCTACAAAGCAGACATACACGTAGCACTAATAGTATGCATCCCTGGCATACCTGTCCTACTTTCGTAACGATGAAACGGGGGGAAATACCGTGTTAAGGGGACTAAAAGCAACATACGGGGATACTACAGTGCAGAGAGAAGGGTAGAGCGAGGAGTGGGGGGGGGGGTGTACTCGATAGGAGATATGTCCTCGCTCTCATGCAGGGCCGTTGTCGTATGACAATAGAGCGAGGAGTGGGGGGGCGAGAAACAGACAAGCAGCCAGGGGCATAGAAAAGGAGCAATCAAGAGAGATGGATGGACAGACTGGGGTGGGAGGGGCAGAATTGGAACCCAAAGGCTGCTGCCCACCTTGAGCATGGCGCGGTCCGCTTGCTCCATGCTCCTGCCCTGAGAGTCTCTGGCGGTCGGCTTCAATCCACCTGATGAGTCGTTCGAACGAGGCTTGCGCGCTGCGTCGCACACAGACAGATAAAATGGTACGTTTCGTCAGTACCGAGCAGCACTGATCCCGTATAAATGCCCGCGAAGGGTTTGCGGGGCTTCACGTGAAATTCACGTAAACTTCGGTGTGAAGTCGGACATTTGGACACAATTTTGGTGAAATTCGCTGGAATTTCGTTGAGTTTGCCCTCGGGTTGAATTTTGCCCTTGGATTTTGAAGACGACCAGGAACGTGCAATGTTGTATCCTTGTTAAGCGTACACCCATGAGTACTGCATGTCGGTGTTCCGGTATGAGAGGAGGGTTAGGGTGACATTGCCGAGTGCGAGGGTTATCCTAGCTGTAGCCGTAGCCGCAGCCGTAGCCGTAACAGTAAGGGGGATACGGTCACTCGTGTCGTGTAATGCATGGCCGTAGTCTTATAACCATAGACCCTCGCATCCCTACAACGCTGGGACGGAGCAAGTCGGTTTATCTCCGGCCAGACAGATATTTCTTGGACAAAGCGTACAGCCCCGTGAGGTGTTCGGGGGTTAAAACGTTGCATAAGTCGGACCGATCAGATAGACCAGATATATCAGACAGACCAGATAGATCAGATAGAACAGATAGATGATACGTACCCGGTATCAGATATATCAGATATAGATCAGAGATAGTTCATATATACCATTTATATCAGATATACTATATAGATCAGATAGATCAGATATATCATAACATGCCGCTGTGAGGTAGTGCGCGGGGTCTGCTAATCACAGATCCGACCGAGAAAACATGTCCTAGATCGTCCAGACATTACGCGGCTCCGACTGGGCAATACGGGCTACTGTACATCATAGATACTAGCACCTTATCGTTTTTGAAATGTCTAGGTAATGAAGAGGCAATGAATGACCTGCGAATGCTCCGTCAGAGGTATGAAGCGCTGTCCGACAAAGGTCGACATGCGCTGCCTGTCTGGCTGGTTGCCTACGTCGCCCTTTCAAACGGGCGGGCTTTCACCATCCTGTATCTAGAGTTCGCTAACGCGTGAGGCGCGCTAGCGGGTCAGTGTACGTTGCTGAGGGCCTTCATTGATACAAACCTGCAATGCTAATAATGCTAAGAGTATAGACCAATGACAATATGGGGGGGACGGATCAGAGATACCGTTCGAGAGGTTGACTTACAAGGGGGCTATGTTCTTGTGTACGAGCGTGCGCCTGGTCGGAGGACGGTCGCTCAACAAATGTGACTTTATTCCTGTCAATGTTGAAATGAAACCCCTAAACGTTGACAGACCAGCCTCGGAACGGCCCGTTAAACCTTTGCCGGTGACAATCCTCCATAAAGGCGACATGTCAGCCAACCTTGACAGCGGCAGCAGTGATGTGTCACCTCTGCCCTCATCCCTACTAGTGACATGTCATTTCTGACAATTAATTCCTAACCATCAAAGAACGGTCGGTTTACAACACCTTTGCGAAGACCCCTCTACAATAAATATGCTTGAAACAACTAGCTGTTAAACCGATAGCTCTTCAACCGATGCGTGCCTTTAGGTAAGTCCGTTGCTAACGACGGGACAGTCTTCGGAGCCTCGCTAACACCGAAACTGTTGAGCGACCTCTCCCCCGTCTCGAGCCAGTGGCAGAACTCATCGAAGTCCAGCTGCCACGTTCGAGGCTCGGTATCGAAAATGTCGAACGTGGCGAGGATGAGCTGAGCGGCGTTTCAAGTGGCGTACACGCACACGCACGACGAAATAAGAGGATTAGTCCTTAACCCCCTAATATTTTCACCATCGCTTCGCTACTCCAAAATCTTCCCTAGCAGCACTTTCCTTAACGCTGTACACAGACGGGCACCCGTCGCTGCACGTTACAAGCCCGAGAGACCCGGTATTCAGTGCTGTCAGCGTCCAGATGGACATACTGTAGTTGACGAAACTCTTATTAATAACACATGGACATATCATCCACATATCGTTCCCACAGTTCACGAGTTAGATCTTTCCAGGAAGAGTTGTAGTATACCTGATAGATATATAAGTTCCTGGTATGTATGATCTGTATGATCTGTATGATCTGCATGATCTGCATGTTCTGTATGGTCTGTATGATGTGTATGATCTGTATCAACTAGCTCATGTTGCCGCGTGAGATCTGTGCATCGTGTATGAGCACGAGTTTGTTGGGTTGGTTCTGTACCGTATACTTCCTGATTTTGTACGCCATAACTGAAGGCTAGGATCTTGCCTGTCTATGGAGAATATTAATAGATGAAGCATATTCTAACCGATACCTGAAAACATCACCACCCAAGCAAATCGTTTCTACTAAAAGTGTCAATCACTACACCATCGGCCGTGTTCATCAAAACACCATGCACCGTGTCAATCAGTACGCCATCCAACGTGGGAGATGGGGGGGGGGAGAGGTGTACTCGATAGGAGATATGTACTCGATCTCATGCATGGCCGTAGTCGTATGACCATAGACCCTCGCATCCGTACAATGCCGGGACGGAGCATGTCGGGGTTTCACCGACCAGGCAGACATTGCTTGCACCAAGCGCGAAGCGCCGTGA